>JACXGI010000720.1:0-22239 GCA_016801175.1 Esox masquinongy | reverse complement strand
GGTCCTAAGCCACGCCTCGTCTGTGGCTCACAGAAGCAGCACACATACACAACGGTTGCAGATATCGATAGCAGGAACCACGTCAGAAGAAAATACTGTTGTGTCAACAAAAAAAATTTGCCAAAACAGTCACTCAAGTAGTGCTGGAATAAATTCAACCACACAACTACTCACATTGTTTCAAGACCACACACAGTAAATGCTGTCAGAGAGAAAAAAGTTGCGCTGTATTCAATGTTCTCTCCAGCATGCAACCACAAACAAATGCATCACAACACGAAATGTCATGTACCCAGAACTTGCAATTGCAACCTAATTACCTTTGTTCTTACCATAACCACTTATCTAAGGTTGAAATAATAGCAACAAAAAGCAAGCTGAGAGAGCAACAAACAGCAAGGTGTACTGTAGATGAAAATTAAAAAGTCCACGAATATCATTTAAAAACGAAGTCCATTCTCCTGTCATTCTTTATGAATTGGGCAATGGCAGGTTCATATAACCCCCCCCCCATACAATTGTCCCACCTATTACAAGACAATTTGTGATTGGTTGATAATGTCATTCCAAAATGCTTCTCCAATTGAAATCAATGTCAATGACGTTGGCTGATGCCTTCTATTCAAAGCCTGAGGGCCTAGCCAATGAGCATTGTGCCCAGATTACTTCTACCAAGAGACTACCAAAGAAAAATTCTGATTGGATATTAACCCTTCTCTTTCCAACACAAACTGAATAAATTCAATAGGAAGATCATTATAATTAAGACAAAAAAAAGTAAATAAATGAAAACAAAATTCCAAATTATAACAGATAAAAATATAAACAGATTTTTTTCTATCCTTAGACCCTCTCTGAGGGTATAGAGGGCCCTGACAGTTCCCCACTGCTAATAATTCACATCATTTTCATACTCATCAAACCATTCACTGCCCACTCATGCCCTATGGAAGGATGCATTCTCATCCTGGAAGAGACTACTCCTATCAGAATATACATTTTTCACCATAGGATAATTGTGATCACTCAGAATAACGTCTTAATGATTTGAAGTGATCCTTCCCTCTAACAGGTAAACCCAAACCATTCCAGGAACATGTCCACGGCATAACAGAGCCTCCGGACTTTTTTCCACATCTCTGTAGACCAGTTCCTATGGTTCTTGCACCAATGAACTCTGAAATGTCCATTTGTCTTAGTAATGAGGGGTTTATGCACTGCAACCCAGCAATAAAATCCCTCTCGGATTGTAGTTCTCAACAGACTGTTCTTGTAGACAAAGTCTGATAAAATCCTGCATTGACAATCTCATTCATCTGCTCTTTTGTTTTTCCTTTCCTTTAATTTGTCCCTCGTCTGTATGAGGTTAAAAAAAATATGGTTCATGAAATTTGCTGTCTGATGCAATCAAACAACATTAATGTATTAGCAATATCAGGTATTAATTTGGATTCCTTAATTGAGAATGGAAAACAACTCACTACATTTAAATACAATCACCTTTAAAATCATATACTAACAGGCCTCCACCTGTGTTAAATTGTAATGATTTACATGATTTAAATATAAATTTAAATCATGTAAATGACTACAAGCTTTTTCTGTTGGGTAATTAATTAAAAGCAAATACTCAACCGTGAGCCCAAGAAAATACACAGAACAGGGGATGGGTATAAAAAGATTTCAAAGGCCTTGAGGTTCCCTTGGAGTGCAGTCAGCATGATTTTTATGAACTGGAAGGAGTATAGACATGCCTAAAAACTGATTATAGAGACTACCAAGTGTGAACCAAATCTGATGTGGTGTGAACTTTTGTAGTCTCCGAGTGACCTATCTGTAATGTTGGAAAAGGTTTTGTGGTCAGATGAGACCAAGATAGATCTTTTTGGCCAAAACTCAAAATGCTATTCGCGGCACAAACCTAACTCTAAGTCATGCAACCAACCTGAACAACTTGGAGAAAAGCTGCCATGAAGGGACCAAAATCAAAATGACACCGTGGGCAAAGCTGGTACATAAAGAATGTACTTAACAAAAGACATAAAGCTGTTATTGCATCAAAAGCCCCTCTAACAAATATTAATGTGTGGGACTTATACTATGGAAGCAACATGTTTCTATTTAAATATAACCAATATCATCATACAGTAATTGATTTCACATGTCAATGTTTTAAAGGTGCCATATGCAAGATTTTTTACTGTACTACTAACATAAATACAACCAAAAAAGGCCAGAAGACAACACCAGTTAATGCTTTAAGTTAATGTTTCCAAATAAGTGCCCAAGATATTCCCCATTTAAACTTTTTTCCTGGTACGTCTATCAGTTTGCTTTGACTTGTAGTCTCCTCATACTCACTTTAGACACTCAATGTACTATCCCCACACCCAAAACCACCCTGTATTAACTAATACCAATCAGGTCTCATTCAGTAAGTGAAGGGGAGGCGACAAGTCGTGTCATTGTTCACAATTCAGTGGTGTAAACGTTAGAGGCAGGATTCTACACAGTGCACCTTTAAAGTTAAATATCAAACAAATTGAAATGTCACTGTACCATTTGTAATTCATTACAATGAGAGAATTGGTCAGGGGTTTAAAAATCATTTACGAGGCATTGTATTTTTACCATTCATTCAGCTTAAAAACCCCTGTTGGCAATCTGAATGTCTAAAATGCATTTTCATATAATTTTGCTTACTCTTGTGTGTGTGCATGTGTGGGCTTGCTTGTGCGCAATTGCCTATATTCATGTGCTTGTTTATGTGCCTGCAGGCTGATAGCATACAAACAGTTTTTGAAGCCACATAATAAATAACTATAGATATGAACAGAACGGGCTCTTAAATATTTTATACATAACAAAGTAAATAAGACAGACATAAAATAAATACATGAAGTAAATAGAAAGTGCAGACTTCACTACAACAAAAAACACTCACTTTCCCTCATTCCAAAAAAAAAACTCACCAAACCTCCACAAATCCCTGGGGCTGTCTTTCCATACATATTTCTCCCCATGATCCAAATAAATTTAAATTCAGACAAAAAACTCAACTTTGATATTATCATGCAACCAGATGAATTAATTTTTTTCTTTAAATTAATGTGTTATGGAGGCCTGCATAAGCTGTGAACTGGCAGCTGTCCTTCAAAACGCTTTGGAACTCATTGTATGCCTGAATGTTCCTTGTTCACGATTTGCATGTCATCCAAAATGGCTGTATGACACAATAGTGACAATGGGTGGGATGTGTGTGGGTTAGGTTAGGAAGAAGTGAGTGAATTAGTATGAGCCTCTCTCGAGTGAAGCATGGATTACCTTCAACTGGAGGATCTCACTTTCCCATTGATTTCAGGTCCTTCTACACATAGTGTTGTATGATAATCTACATTTTCAGAAATGACCAAAGAACACATACAGACAGGAGACACTTCTCACATGACCCGACCTTCTAACCGGATAAGATAGCATTGTTTTGGTTAGAGATAATCCCAGCACTGATGATAATCACTTGTCAGTGGAGAATGCAATAAGATAATTGTCTTTAAAGAGAATGGTAATGGTTAGTGTCATTATTAAACAATATTAAAACTAAATGGTTCATGTCTTACTAATAATCACTAATTCATTGGTGCTGGTAATTCTATAGCTTTCACAGATTCCAAGTTCAGCCACAAGAGGGATTTGCTCTAGTTTAATTGCAGAACTTCTGAACTGGGGCAATCAATTCATATTGTCCTGTTTGTGCATTTTTTTTTTTTTTTTGGTAAAGGGTGATTAGACATTAGGAATTGTGTTTCATTCAATTCATAAAGTGAATTTCTGATTTTCATAACAACACATTCTATTTGTAATTGTAATGTGAGTTAAAAGAAACTAAATATACAAACATCATCCAAATAAGTAAATGACTCTATTAGTTGGGAAAAATCCCACAGCAATACAGAGTTTGTATAGTTGTCAAAGCAAAACTGCGTTGGGTTACATTGGACATATGCGGGTTGATTAATTTGGCCAGATAAATTATTGTGTGGAAAAATGAGAAAGAATAAATGTGTTCACTTGGACTAAACAGCACACAGCAAACAATTGACTAGACAACACCAAACAAAACACCACAGCAATACATACTCACATGAAACAGGACAAAGTGAGATGTACGTGCTAAGCTAAGTGATGTATGAATGAACAAAGTGTCTCTCTATCAAAAAAGGTGTGTCTCTCTATCAAAAAAGGTGTGTCTCTCTATCAAAAAAGGTGTGTCTTTCAAGAGTATCTATGTCCATGTGGGGTAAATCAAAAGAGTCTCTTTGGGAGAACCAACTGACTGGGTTTTTAAACCAGGGATGTGTGATGCGATTGGGTAATGGAAAAAGGAACAGGTGGTGCAATTAGGAGGGGTGTCCACTGATTGGTCCACCTCAGCAGTCAGGTTATGCACTCATGACTGCCAGGTGGGAAACACCAACGAGCACAATCAGGAACATAAAGGACACCTGGGGAAACGGCAGGAGGGGGAAAAACACAAACGCGCATACAGAGTACCTGCATGTGTAACATCAAGCTCTACCACCAGATATCTTTCTGGATCTGAAAACTCTACATTTCAAGTTCTGGTTTGACAGAGCTCGCTATATTACTAACCCATCTTGGAATACCCCTCTGGTATCGGTGAGTCATCAAAATAACATCAAAATAGCAAGTAAAAATATATATTTTTTGAAAGAACGGCTACACATCCTCAACCCTACTGTATAAACATATGTTTCTATGGTGCCTTATTTTAGTCTGACCTTTAGCATTCATTACCTTTTTTAACCCTGCCTTTTCTGGGTAACTTCAACATGCTACTGGTGTCTCTTTGGAATCAAGCATCATTAATGTTGTTCATTCGTTTGCCAATGCAAGATTTCTTACCTGTTAATCAGTGGGGTCACATGATTCCAATATTTCTATTTTATCTTGTAATTTGCAGTTAGTTCCACAGACTGTGGCTTAACTCCCATAAATAGTGTAATCTGTATAGACACTGCCTCATTCAAACAGAAAAATGACTTCTGAGTTCAAAATCTGCGCTACTGCAAGGCAACCACATACTGTTTAGAATTAGATAGTCTGTGATTGGGAATTCCAAATAAAATACAGTATCTAAGACCAAATCACAAACAATTCTAAAATGGCTGCTGCCTGCAATCTGCCTCGTATTCAGCCCCGTTATGCTGGTGTCTGAGTGCCCAAGGACACTGTACACCACTGGGGCAATAGACAAAGCATTGGGTGCTGAGCCTCGTCCTAATGAATGCAATAAATGCTTCGAATTATAGATTACATGTTCATATAATCTACAGTGACATGTATAGCGAGGTCAATTGATGTATAAATACATTTATGTACATTTTTGTATAGGCTAAAAACATTGACTGATAGAGAATAAAACATTGTGGTCTAGTGTAGCTGAAAATAATTGGCCTAATGTCCTATCACCTGTGGCAGTTATTTGTCGCTTGAATTCTGCAATCTCTGCCTTTGCCTGAGACTGCAAAGGAAAAAAAAAATTAAGCATAAATAAAAGTCATCCCAACTCCAAAGGTTCCTTTAATTATGTCCTTCCTTTCATGCACACGTTAGCCAAGGAGGTAAAAGCTGTTCTTGCATCCAGTTTGGTTTTCATTTTTATTTGCACAATGTAGTGTCACGTCTTACTAACAGCCACGGTTGTTCTAGTCTGATAATTAAAAAGCTACTTATATGCTTATCCGCTAATTGTTTACGAGCTGCCAGACTAGTCAGTATATCATTCTTGGTTTCATGTTCAATCAGTGACACTTCACCTATATTTTATTTGAATATGTTTATTTCAAAACGGCAACATGACACATCCTTCTATAGCATTGCTATGATGAATTCACTGAATTCATTGGAGGTCTGGATACTCCTTGGTGGCCTGGAAACTCGCCTATTAAAAAAAGAGTTGACGCTCAGCGGCAAGACTTCTATTGGATGTTAGTTTTTAAATAAACCTCCACTCACAGGCTTGTTGAAGGCGGGCTTAGCGTGGTTTCACTATTTTTCCAAACTGGATAGACCACGTATCCTGAATGTTTTTAGTTCCTACCTAGGTTGCAACATATCAGAAAACTACCGAAGATGGAGGAAAAACTTAATTCTGTTTTGGAAGAACTGTGCTCTGTTCATAAGATCCGAGTCAATAAAGCCATTACAACTTCTCTGCTTAAATACTGTTCTGAAAAAAGGTATGTTTCTGCGTGCTTTCCTACAGGCTATGGAAAAAGTAGATTTTATCAAGCAAGGCCGACAGTCTGCGATTTATTGAAACGGACACGTCCGTGATAGGAGTGGTTACTCTGATTTCAATGACTGAGAATCAGGTTCGTGTTTGGAGCGCAAAAGCAATCGCAGCAGTATACGCAGGTCAAAACGAGCCAGAGGACGAGAAAATGTGTTAGGTGAACATCTTGGTACATCTGGGGAGTTGAGACTGCCGCGCCACCTCTTTTCGTTCAGTTTAGAATTTGCCTTTTCCCCTCACAAAAGCTCTAATTCTTTCTACCTCATCCACACTTTTATGTTATAGTAGAAGATTGCGACAGGAGCCGCATACCGCTTTAGAAAACCCATCATTTAGCGTTACCGGTCTTATACAGTTGTGTTCATAAGTTTGAATAACCTGGCAGAAATTGTGAAATTTTGGCATTGATTTTGAAAATATGACTGATCATGCAAAAAAGCTGTCTTTTATTTAAGGATAGTGATCATATGAAGCCATTTATTATCACATGGTTGTTTGGCTCCTTTTCAAATCATAATGATAACAGAAATCACCCAAATGCCCCTGATCAAAAGTTGATACCCTTGAATGTTTGGCCTTGTTACAGATAGTGATGGCCAAACGAGGTTTTATTAGCGTTATTTTAGCTGCAGGATATTATGCTGGCAGCACTCTGATTTTCTTTATCACAATAAAAGCCATCATTGAAATATATGAGGCAATGTAGTTAACAATCTAGTCTGTAAAAAAGAACAGACAAGACCAACATTGGAACGGACATTAAACATCAAATGACAGACTAGATGGACAGACAAGATTGTTAACTACAGTGCCTTATATTTTTCAATTATGGCTTTTATTTTGAAAAAGAAAATCTGAGTTAGCGCTGCTAGCATAATATCCTGCTGCTAGAAGAACGGTAATGAAGCCTCAAATGGCCATCACTAGTTACAGACACAAAGTGACACACACAGGTGAAAATGGCAATTAAAGGTGTATTGTTGTGTTTGTTAGCTCTCACGTGGTTGCACTGAGCAGGCTAGATAGTGAGCCATGGGGAGCAGAAAAGAACTGTCAAAAGACCTGCGTAACAAGGTAATGGAACTTTATATAGATGGAAAAGGATATAAAAAGATATCCAAATCCTTGCAAATGCCAGTCAGTACTGTTCAATCACTTATTAAGAAGTGGAAAATTCGAGGATCTCTTGATACCAAGCCAAGGTCAGGTAGACCAAGAAAGATTTCAGCCAAAACTGCCAGAAGAATTGTTCGGGATACAAAGAAAACCCCACAGGTAACCCCAGGAGAAATACAGGCTACTCTGGAAAAAGACGGTTTGGTTGTTTCAAGGAGCACAATACGACGATACTTGAACAAAAATTAGCTGCATGGTCGAGTTGCCAGAAAGAAGCCTTTACTGCGCCAATGCCACAAAAAAGCCTGATTACAATATGCCCGACAACACCTTGACAGGCCTCACGGCTTCTGGCACACTGTAATTTGGAGTGACTAGAGCAAAATAGAGCTTTATGGTCACAACCGTAAGTGTTATGTTTGGAGAGGTGTCAACAAGGCCTATAGTGAAAAGAATACCATCCCCACTGTGAAGCATAGTGGTGGCTCACTGATGTTTTGGGGGTGTGTGAGCTCTAAAGGCACGGGGAATCTTGTGAATATTGATGGCTAGATGAAAGCAGCATGTTATCAGAAAATACTGGCAGACAATTTGCATTTTTCTGGGACACTCTTGGACATTCCAGCACGACAATGACCCTAAGCACAAGGCCAAGTTGATCCTCCAGTGGTTACAGCAGAAAAGGGTGAAGGTTCTGGAGTGGCCATCACAGTCTCCTGACCTTAATATCATCGAGCCACTCTGGGGAGATCTCAAACATGCGGTTCATGAAAGACGACCATTGACTTTGCATGACCTGGAGGCATTTTGCCAAGATGAATGGGCAGCTATACCCCCTGCAAGAATGTGGGGCCTCATAGACAACTATTACAAAAGAATGCACGCTGTCATTGATGCTAAAGGGGGCAATACACAGTATTAAGAAATAAGGGTATGCAGATTTTGAACAGGGGTCAGTTCATTTTTTTCTTTGTTGCCATGTTTTGCTTTATGATTGTGCCATTCTGTTATGACCTACAGTTGAATGTGAATCCCATAAGAAATAAATGACATGTGTTTTGCCTGCTCACTCATGTTTTTTTTTTTTTACAAATGGTACATATATTACCAATTCTCCAAGGGTATGCAAACTTTTGTGCACAACTGTATCTTCTACCGCAAGTGTGTAGTCCAGTTTCAATAATAACTATTTACCTAGAAAAAGGTTGTTTGTTTCTGGACTTGATATGGCTCACCACAAACACTCCATATATCCACAGATTTTGATGGGATTTTATTTATAATTCTTACTACGTAGATGTCGTGTGCCATGTCACAAGAATTTCATTGTGCAGGATGACACTGTTATTTTGTGCATTTGATAAATAAACTTGGAACTTGAACTTTAGCAATTTTGCTGCCATCTTCATTTAGATAACCACTGTTGCACTGAAGGCATTATTCTCGTGAGCACCTAAATAAGCCCCTCCCAAGCAATGCATTTGACTGGGTTAATGTGTTTTGAGGCGTTAGCCTAAGCAATGAATTTGATTGTGTTAATGTGTTTTGAGACGGTACAGACAAAAATTTTTCCCACCCCTTTGCAACAAAAATCCTTTACTGTAGGTATTTCCCAAGCCTATCGAAATTCTAGGCCTGGTTTAAGAGGCTATTTGAAACCCTATGTTTTAAATTATTTAAAACAAGAAAACCCCAAAAAGTGTATTAAAACTGATGTCGGAGTCTCAAAAGATTTACCAGAAATATGTTGTTCACATCATCACATTACTAGCATTTCACATTTGAATTACACACTGAACTTACATCAAGGTGGCCAGGGTTCTTTTCCTGGTTGCATCGTTCCAACGATGCCTGATGACTGAAATCCTTATACAACAAAAGGAACACTTAACTCAAGTCATAGAATGATGGAATGGACCAGAGCCCTAAGTATCCTGATATCTATACATTTTGTGATATCTATTTCTGATATCTACATCCAAATGTGAAAATGCACGTAATACCATCTATTCTAGACATTTCAAATCATATCAATTTAATTGTTCTCAGAGTGAATGCAAGACTGATCATGAAATCAGTATTGCTACTCTAGGATTAAGATCTGGGGCTGGGTCTGGGTTTGGCCCCTTAATTCCAGTGAAAGGTCTTAATGCTACAGGATACAAAGACATTTAGACAATTGTGTGCTTCCAGCTTTGTGGCAACTGTGTGGGGAAAGTCCTTTCCTGTTCCTGCATGACTCTGCCCCTGGGCATAAAGCAAAGTCCATAAAGACATGGTTTGACAAGGTTGGTGTGGAGGAATTTGAGTGGTCTGCACAGAGCCCTGAACTCAGAGGCGAACCGTGACTATTGGAGCTAGGCCCTAAATAGCGAAAAAAGATCTGACGTCATACACAGAGAGAACTTGGATGCCTGTGTATACGGAGCTCGTCATGAGACCTTTCTTTTGCAGACCTATGTAGGGGAAGCAATTCTTTGATGACAGAGTCAAACGGTCCTAAGCCACGCCTTGGCTGTGGCTCACAGAAGCAGCAAACATACACAACGGCTGCAGATATCAATAGCAGGAACCACGTTAGAAGTTTCGAAGAAACATCAGGCAAAACAGTCGCTCAAATAGTGGCGGAATAAATTCAACCACAACTACTCACATTGTTTCAATATCACGGACAGTATATGTTGTCAGAGAAAATCTGTGCTGTATTCGATGTCCAGCATGCAAATAAAAGCATACAGCACAACAAGAAATGTCATGTACTGTACCCTGTACTTCCAACTGCAACGTCATTACCCTGTTTCACAACACAACCAGTGATCTAAAGTCATATATAATATAAATAATATTTTACACATTGTATTCAAAATGATATGAATGAGAAAGCAATGAAAAGCAGGCTGTAGATGAAAACAAAGTCCACTCACCATAATGATTATCATTTACAAACGAAGTCCATTCTCCTGTCCTTCTTTATAAACTGGATAATGGCAGGTTCACGTAGCTTGTCTTTTGATTTTAAATCCGAAATATATTATTTTTCTGATTGAGATCAAAGCCAGGGCTGACAGCCGGCCATCGCCAGCCGGCCATCGCCATCCGTACATACAGTACATTCACTGCAAAAAGCTAGCCAGCTAGCTGGGCTCAAGCATGAGAAAACAAGATAAGGCTTGCTATTGGCTCTGAATTAGTGACGTATACTTAGGCCCTCATACAATTGTCCCACCTATTACAAGACAATTTGTGATTGGTTGATTCTACTGTCTATACAAAATGCTACTCTAATTGAAGTCAGTGTCAAAGACGTTGGCTGGTGCCTTCTATTCAAAACCTGAGGGCCTAGCCAATGAGTGTTGAGCACAGCTAGATAAGTTCTACCAAGATACTACCAAAGAAAAGTTTTGTTTGGATATTTTTTTTCTCTTGGATATTAACCCTTCTTTTTCCAACACAAACTGAAGAAATTCAATTGGAAGAAATTCAATCATTACAGTTAAGACAAAAAAGATTAAATCAATGAAAACAAAATAGCAAATTATAATATATAAGTATATATACAGACTTGTATCAATCCTTAGGCCCTCTCTTAGGGCGTAGAGGGCCCTGACGGTTCCCCTACTGCCTGAACTCAACACCATTGAACATCTCTGAGATGAACTGGAGCGGTGATTGCGAGCCAGGCCTTCTCGTCCAACATCAGTGCCTGACCTCACAAATGCTCTTTTGGCAGAATGAGCACAAATTCTCAGAGAGACACTCCAAAGTTTTGTGGAAAGCCTTTCCAGAAGAGTGGCGGCTGTTATTGCTGCAAAGGGGTGGGGGGGCAACTCTATATTAATGCCCATGGTTTGGAATGGGATGTCCAACAAGCTCATAGGTGTGATGGTCGGGAATCCACATATATTCGGTCATATAGTCTATATCACTAAATTAATTAATTACTTTGTTTATTCATTTATTTATATAATTAGAAATGAATAAATAGATGTGCACATACATGTATAAATACATTTATTTATTTATGTACGTGCACATCTATTTCTTTCTTTCTAATCATGAAAGGTTTGTTTTCATACAGTTTTGTAACAATTTCTTTGAAGCCCATACTCATAATGCATTGTAGCATAACTGTATAACAATTCTTCTAAAGCATTTTAAAGGTTAACATCACTTATTATATTCAGCGACTAAATGCTTCATAACTGCTAGTCACTTTTTTCATAAGGACCATACATTATAAAGAACATCATTATCATGCAATGCTAAGATCTTTGTCAAGGAGCAGCTCATTATTGCTGCAACACAGTCTTTGTGATGGTATGCTATATCATATATTCAAGCCAGAATCAAGCTATCTTTGATTAAGTTATCAGTTTTTCTTTGATAAATGAAATACAGTCACTGATTGGTACAGGAAGAGGTGAATGCTCACGTTACTGCAACAACATCTCATTTATACTGACAATAACAACAACAAGTACGCCACTGCTACCAGCACCAAGAAACACAAACTGGTCATCGTCACACTTTCTTTTCATTGCAGTTGTACCAAGTGGACCTTCTGGGAAAAATAAAACATCCATTATGTTGCATGAAAACCACAGGGAGATAAACAATAACTAGGACACATTATGTCTCTCTAGAATGGGTTTCCCAAAGAGAAAGAATACGTCACCCATTAACAAATTCATCTTCACACTTACATGGCTGCATTATGGCTCTAACACTTGGTGAACTGAGCATCTACTTCATTCTCACCATGTGATCTTCTTCTGTGATAACCTATACCTACAATACATTGCCTGGAGTTATCCCTAGTCAGTTTATGGTCAAACCTTCTGACCTTTTTTCTTCGCCTGTCCTGGGTATTCTGGTTGGACACATAGGCTCTGAGAACCTGGGAAACTGGAGTGATCACAGACACCGTGAGTTACATTAGGCCTCGGTGCACCAGGAAAACGTTGATAGAATGACAGTCATGGAGAGAAGGAGGGACAGATGAATAGGCATATTGGGAGACGGGTAAGGACAGTGTTGTTTTTTTCTCCAGCAACCTTTAGAATTGCATTGTTTCCACTAGATTATCTCAACAGCCACATCCAGGACCTCAGGTGACAAAATTGTAAATTGAAGCCAGTTGAAGCTAAATTGTTTAAGACTGGCTCACCCTAAAAGCAAAACACAACAAGAGCAATTACCAATCAATAAAGCATTCTGGGAAATAAAATACATGGTTCTTTACAGACCCTTTCTTTACTACCAAAGAATCATCAAATAACTTGTTTTTCTAAGGATATTAAAGGTTTTAAGCTGAACCCTCTGACTTACCAATAGACCATGTATCTAAAACAAAGCATTCTTCAGAGCAAAATGGTTCTTGGTAAACCATATCAACATAGAAGACCTTTCAAACCTTTTTTTTGAAAAGTTGCCCACTTATTCCAATCTGAACTAGTAAACATTGCGCAGTGCTGCCTGTTAAGAGTCATTGAGAGCTCTACAATGTCTCCTGGGAAGGCGTGTGCTCCTTTGGCGTGCTGTGCAGTCCTTCACTGACAAGTTGAAGTACACGGTCCATTGATCATGAGTACGAGGGAAAAGAATTTCTCCGGTTGCATCATAGTTGCCACTCAGACCCTGCTTGTCTGTACGAGCCTATCCCAGTCCGGCTCTGACACATCATATGCTGTCATTAGACGCATTTGGGGTTTGAGCTGCTGCGGCGGCTGTAGCTCCAGGGAATCACTTTTCATATAGTCTGATCCCAGACCAGCTGTCTGCCTCAGGGATGTATTCACCTCAGGACACCTCAGAGGGGTTTCTTCCTCCTCAGGCAACCAACAAAATAGCAACCGTTCACTTCTTCCCTCGCACCAACGGAGTGGTAATATGTTTGTGCCCTGCTCGGTGGGACCAAAACTGCTTTTTTCGATCAAGTTAATTGACACCAAACTGGATAGAAATGACTTTATTATGCTTGGGCGTGTTGGGTGATGTCCAACACATACAACAGCCTGATTCCACACATCGTAATCAGACATGTTCTATTAATCTACTGAATGATCTGACAATCCTTGAAGTTATTTCAGATGACACTTTTCCCTTGAGGAATTTCCGATTTTCTTGATCTTGTGCTGTAGCAGACTGACAATAAAGTTATTGTGTTTCTGTCATAAATAGAGTTTGTGTGAGGAATTGAGGAGACATATACACAGCAGGTTGCCAGTATGTGGGAGAGAGTGAAATTTTAAAGTGAGAAGCCAAAATAGGGTAAGAACTGTGTAGCTCTGACACAATACATAAACAAATTAGGTCAGAAAACATTTACATCTGCTTGAACAAGTCAATAGTCATTATTAAAACAATTAGCCTTAGATTTTAGATTCTCCACTAATGTATACACTTCAAAATCTAGTTTCTATTTGTCTAAATAGTTTCTATTTGTCCCTTGCAGTAGGATACAATAAATAACCTAATGGAGAAAATATATACTTGATGTTATTGTTGTTGATGACTTAAATTACTTTTCTGTT
Organism: Esox masquinongy; assembly: GCA_016801175.1. NCBI lineage: Eukaryota > Metazoa > Chordata > Actinopteri > Esociformes > Esocidae > Esox > Esox masquinongy. Next base: position 8,274 of record JACXGI010000720.1, on the reverse strand, counting down.
TGTTTTTCTAGGTAAAAACCTTTAAGTACAGTACTTCGAAATCGGCTGCAAATAACCTAATTAGCATTTGCTTGGAGCGTTATGACAATGATATAAATAAAACCTCATGTGTAAATAATCTGTAAATAGACATTAAGGGGTGACTTAACTATTTAAGAACCAGCGATCTCTGGAAATGCAGGCCATAGATGTACGTGCTATGGAAAATATTTATTTTAGTTCCAAGGTGTAGAAATAAAACCACTTTCAATGGAATTCCTCCACTGGTTTTGGTTAAATTCCAGTATTCTTAAAATTCATCTTTTGATCATCACATGACACATTGTAAGTGCAAAAAACTGTAGAAAGCTTAAGCTTTAAATAATGGCCTCCACCATGTGATCGAGTATCCAGAAGCCACTTTCTCCTACTGTATTGTATCAGTGTTGTGATGGCACGTAGGATGACAGTATAGGTCTGTACACAGCTGGTAATGGTAACTCTGAGTGCAGTGTCTGTTGCTAAGAGCACTGTGTGAGGGGGCTTTTGCAAATGTTTGTTGTTGCAATCCCACAGGAAAAGCTAAAAGCCATGACAAGAACCACCAGTATGCTCTTGTTGGCAATGCTTCACAATGCAACAGGACAATGATCCAAAACATACTTACAACACAACCAAGGAGTTCATTAGGGGAAAATCGTTAGACTGGCCAAGTCAGTCTCCTGATTTAAATCATATTAAACATTTCACTTGCTGAAGAGGTGACGAAAGTCAGAAACAAGCGATAGCTTAAAATGGCTACAGTAGAGGCTTGGCAAAGCATCTCAAAGGATGATACCAAGAGGTTGGTGATGTCAATGGGTTGCAGAATCACTGTTGTTATTGCATACAAGGGATTTGGGACTATTAGCATGTATACTTCTTACATTTGCTTTAAGTAAAATTTTCCCAATACTTACGATCACATGACATGGAGGGATTGAACACTTGAAGTGCTGCCATTCTTAGTTGGTAAAACATGTATTTGTTGAAACAGACAGAAATAAAGGGTGACAGTCTGAACTGTTAAACATATTTTCACATGCCTTGAGTGTACAGCAAAAAAATTGCAATTTGCTGTCCCAATTCTTGTGAATTTCATTTAATGCAAATTCATATCTAAAACAGAAGTGCAAATCAAATCTGACCTTGAATTGTAACTGAAAAAGTCTCTAAAAGAAGAGAGACATGGAAAAGTGAAGTGAGCAAAAAGGGTTAACAAGGAACACAAATAATGACATTAAACAATAAACATCAAATAATTTTAAATACAGCAAGACACATACAGATATTTTTGACAAATTGAGCAGGTGCATTGATCAGATAGCAAAATTTTATTTTTGAAGGAGTGATGTGTGATGAAAACTTCAAGCTTAAAGGTCTTTTGCAATTTGTTCCAGTCATTGATGGCGGTTAAATTATATGAATGATGGCCAAAGGAAGAAAAGGCTTTAGCACTGAACAGAGTGAGCTATCTACAGTACTAAAGCACAGGTTACCATTGGAGTATCAGGTTTATGTAGATTCATAACTCTACTTGGGAATGTTATTGTGACAGCAAGGAAACCCCCGTACATCAGTTTCTCAGGAACCTCACGCAGTTAGGAACCTTAAAGATTGCACAAAGTGCCTTTTACAGCGCTAATCTAGATTAGTAGCCCTTAGTATTTCTAGCCCATTTACCTTGGTGTTAGTATATGCAATGTTTTTTCCCCTCTTTTATAAGCATGTAATAATTTAATTCTCTATTGATCAATAATATTCATATCGCAACTTACTATTCTAATGTGAGCTACAATACAAATTAGTTGAAAAACACAAATACTCAAACAGCCACACTTTACAACAGTGGTGTGCAGAAGCACATCTCTGAACGCTCGCAGCCTTGAACCTAGACCAATCAGTATAAAGTGTCCAGTGAGTGTCCATTGCTTGCATAATCAAGCAGAATCAAGGCGGACACCTACCCCAATAGACCCACCTATTCATACTCACACACACACAAAAATTTAAAAAATAAAGATTCATCGAATCAGTCTCTTTCTCTCATAATTTCTCTCCAATGAGGATAGAATAGCTGCTTTACCTTCCATGCATGATGCATGGAGGCATGACCCAAACAGAGACAAACTTAATTGTCTTTGATGATTTCTTGATCAAAATGTACCTATCACTAACACTCAATCTGTTTCAGCCCTTTCTCTCCCTAATGCACACAGTCTCCGACATTACAACTTTCTTAACATTACACAACTCCAGCCAGAAGAGAATAGATGATTTTGCTCTGCATTCCATGCTTCATGGAGAGAGAATCCAAACAGAGCCAAAATGCACAGATTTCTATGGTCTCTTGGTAAGAACAGAAGTTCTTTCATTAACACTTCATCTGTTAAATTCACCCCCTCATTTTTGCACTAGTACATTCTCTCACTAACCTAGTATTTTTCTTTTTGTTATTTTTACCTTCATTTTCCCAGCTTAGTTGACTGGGAACAAATTCCTATTTACAGCAATGGCCTGTAAAATGTTAACTGCATGCTAATAGACAGACCTACATTTTTTCACATTTCTAGCTTAGAATTTGATCTAGTCAGAATTTGGTTTCTAGTCAGACGCTTTAACTGCTTGGCTACCTGCTTCAACAATATTTTCTCTGTTGTTATCAAGCAAAGTAAACTGTTGCTACTATGGATTGAAAATGAGTAAAATAGTTAATCTTTATTCCCCAATGTGGCACTTCTCCAATTTGAAATTGTTGGGATAAAAGGCACATTTCACTTGTACCTTTGTGATAGTCTTTGCATATTTACAAGCCTAGCTTAGCATTGCTCTCACTGAAATGTCCACTACAGATAACCTTTTAAAGTGCCCATGACGCAACTACTCCCCTAGTGGTTTAGGCACATTCCCCAGTTGGCAATTCCCAACCTTTACTGCAATTCCAGGGAGATAGCCTCCTGGTAATCCTATGGCACAACGGCAGCTTGGACAGCGCTCTGCCCTGGGCTGACAATGCAATGCAAGGATACTCTTTGTGGACTACTCAAGTATGCAGAAGCTACCACTCGATTTAGTCTCATTGACAGCAATGGGTCCATGTACCATGCAGTGGTCGACAGGCTGGTGGCCTGGTGCTGTCAAAATAACTCCTCCATCACTGTCTAGTTTTGGTCCACGTCTGCCCACTGCAGGGGGAAATTGCAATGCATAGTCCAAAGAATGGGTCATTGCCTGCCACCTTCCCTCCATTAAGTTCGTACATGACTCCAAGACAACGAAATGTACAAGAAAGATCATCACTGACCTCTCCTACTCAGGTCACCCACTGTTCAAAAAAATTATCCTCTGTCAGGCTGAGGGTAGGTGGACAGTACATGTCAATCATGACTTAAAAGTTCAGCCACCTGAACAATTACTTCCCTGCGCTATGGCCCTGAGCCATCAGCCATGCATTTCATGGAGAATAAAAAGACTATGCTCACCACATAAAGCCACATCTTAATCCTGTAGATGTGTATATCAATTGTAAACCCATGTATAACATACACTGTACTAACTACTCACCCATATGACATGCTACCCACCTATTGTATATAATTGTATGTCAACTTTGTATAGATTGTATTTATCCTGTCACTACATGTGGTTCCTTTTTTGGTAAAAACTATTGCATTGCTCCACTACATAAAGTAAAATTCTGAGTATGTTTACATTTACTTAAAAAATGAATGGTGATTTTGATAACTCAAAGTTACAGAGATCTGAGCTTTTTTTGGTAACATCTGTGGTTTCATCTAGTTCTACGGCAACACAAGGGGGCTGCATTAATTGTGCCTTTTAAGTCCTTTGTAATCATATTTCTCGCTGCTTCAATCAGATCATTGTGTTATGCTGTGATGTAACCAAAATCAGTTCATAATGCTCTTCAGCCTTTTGTTTTTGATACAAAGAAACGTACATTTTCTATAGACCTCCTGTTGATTTTCTCCTTAAAAGCACAAATATGTGAAACCAATAGGCAGAAAAGTGGGAATTTGTTCCATATGCAAAACAGTGTCCTAGTCAAGAATGCTTCGATAATGCAATTTTGGGAATCTAAACTTGAGTCACCCCAAGTAAAGGGGAATGACAGTCAACCTCTATCCCTCTGATTATGAAGTTGACCTATCATGAGAAATGCCATTGGTTTGTGGAGAAAATATTAAGGATCTTTTGTAGGCATTTGCAAGAAATAATTCTGACCTGCTGAGGTTAGAATAAGTCTAATGTAAAAGTTTATGTTATGGGAACAGTTTCCATTTATCGTTTGGCACTTGCAGCCAAGTGAACGATTGTAATTGGCTGATGCTTGAAATTAACCTTAAACTAAGTTTTTTTATGTTAGCAAGTATGGCCTCATGAGCTGAAGAGCAAGTCTTGTGTTGCCTCCACCTCTTCATTTTAAGCCCTGAGAAATGCTACATCTTCACTTAGAGAGATAATCTGACAGCACATTATAAACAGGCAGATAAACAAAGCCTTAGCTTCAAACAAAGCAATTCCTTCCCAAGGGAAGCCAAGCAAGATGGAGAGAGAATTAAAGGGAGAACTATATCGAGAGAGACAGGGTGTGAGGGAGCGAAAGCTCAGTATTGGCAAATTATCTGCCAAATTTAATCTACCAAGGTTATTCCAGATCAATGGCCATCAATGAGATACTGATGATAATGTTTTCTATTACAGGAGCATCAATAGCCAAAACAAAACAATAAATAGATAATTTAAATTTTCATTATGAGTAATGCTCTAAAGAGACTCTCCAGAACATAGACACCTATATAACTAATTTTTAAACCTTGACTTTTGGCTGGATATGTCCATGAGTACTAATTCATACATGCATAAGCAACGTACAGTAGTTCATGCATGTATAATCGATTATCAGAATGGATGCCTACCTTAAATCTAATCTAGCTAACGACCCTGTAACTTCTGCCATCCCTAACGATCGGCCACGTTTAGCAAGGTTCAAAATTTAGAAAACAACTGTACATTTTGCTATTAAATATACCCTTTCAGCTAGCCCACTACTAATTTTACAGAAATGTATAGAGGTTAAAATATATATTTTTTCAATTTTAAAAATGTCAAGTATGGAACTTGTTTTAGACAAGTTGAAAATCATTAAATTCGAATTGCACGACAGACCAGACATCATCTGATATCAAAATGGTCTTTTCTTTCTTTACCGGAATGAAAGAAAGGTAGCTACAACTTTCTAGTCGACACTTCAGAAAATACTATGATCTGTCATTTGTAACACAAATAAAAAGGAAATATGATGTAATTGAACAATATAGTAAGGTGCCAAATAACAGGGGGTTGTATTGCTTAGCTACGACGCTAACCAACTAGCTGAAAATATTAATATTTCCACCGACATTTCAGAAATGCTAATTAATGAAATGCTAACTAACATTTCTATGTCACTAATAATCACTAAACTTTGATAAACTGATTAAAGGGGGGACAGAGGGGCTGGTATGTGTCTTCATGGAAAAAAACGGCGACCATGGGCTGGAGGAACAGGTGTTGTTAGTGGTGGGGTTTAGGGGCTGATTGGTATGGCCAGGAGAGCAGGCAAGGTTTCAAAGTTTATTTGTCAAATGCACCGAACAACACAGCGTCATCCTGCACAATGAAATTCTTGTGACATGGCACCCGACAACTACATAGTGTGAGTTAAGAAGAAGAGTATATAAGCAGAAATATAGCTAGACAGAAAATAACAATAAAATAAAGCAACAATATACATAACACTGTACACTAGCAGCAGTCTGGGTAGTATTATTGAACATTTAGATATGGCAATAATATACATAAATGTGAATTAGCAGCAATTGGTAGAGTTATTGAATATTGTGGATACATATGAGTGCAATAAGCTTATGAATGTTGGCATAGCACACTACCACTACGTAGTGAGAATTAAGAATACAATTTACAGTAAAAATACATCAAGAGGATAAAGCAATATTATACATAACACTGTACATAGCAGCAGTACTGTAATACTGTGCAAAGAGTACTGTGAACTAGCAGCAATATTGGTAGTAGTATTGAATATTGTAGATATGGCAAGTATGGCAGTAATATACATAAAAAAGTGAAACTAGCAGCAATTTTAAAAGAGTAGGATGGGGGAGTATGAACAGTATGGTAGAAGCATTAAGTATTATAGATACATATGAGTGTAATATGTTTATGAATGGTACATGCAAAGGAATATTCTAATGCCCTTTAAAAGTACCTGAAAGGACATCAAATCATCTGGAATGTTCGTGTGTGATCAGTATGATCACGGATCAGTGTTGCTGGTTAAAGAACCTTATGGCCTGAGGGAAAAAAACTGTTTTTGAGTCTGGAAGTGCGTGCCCTGATGCTCCGGTAGCGTCTACCATACGGCAGTAGTGTGAACAGACCATAGCCTGGGTGGCTGTGATCTTTGATGATGTTCTGTGCTTTCCTCAGGCATCGTGTATGGTAGATGCCTTGTACCGTACCAGGCAGTAAAGCAGCGTGAGAGGAGGCTTTCAATGGTGCAGCTGTAGAAGTTGATGAGAGTTTTTGAAGACCTGGCAAATTTCTTGAGTCTCCTCAGGAAAAATAATCATTTTTGGGCAGTTTTTGCTGCTGAGTTCACTTGTCTGGACCAAGTGAGGTCATCCTTGATGAACACACAGAGAAACTTGAATTTGGAGACTCTCTCCACTTCAGCTCCATCGATGTGCATGGGGGCATGACCCCCCTCTGCCGCATCCTGAAGTACACGATCATCTCCTTAGTCTTACAGACATTGAGAGAGAGGTTGTTGTCCTGGCACCATGTAACCAGGTTCTTTACTTTCTCTCTGTAAGCGGACTCATCGTTGTTGGAGAAGAGACCCAGGATGGTTGTGTCGTCCACGAATGTGAGGATGATGTTGGAGCTGTGTGTGGCCACTGAACTGGGAGGACAGGAGGGGGCTGAGTATGCAGCCCTGTGGGGCTCCGGTGCTCAGGGTCAGTGCAGAGGAGGTGAGGTTGCCCATTCTCACCACCTGGGGTCTGCCCATCAGGAAGTCCAGGATCCAAATACAGAGGGAGGTATTAAGTCCCAGGGTCCTGAGCTTAGGAACAAGCTTGGCGGGCACAATAGTGTTGAACACAGAGTAGTCCATAAACAGCATCCTCACGTATGTGTTGCCTTTTCCAGGTGAGAGAGGGCGGTGTGTCGTCAGGGTGATGGCATTGTTCGTAGGTCTATTGGGGCACTATGCAAATGGAAAGGGTTCCAAGGTGTCAGGAAGGGTGGAGCAGATGTGATTTCTCAAAGCACTAAATGATGGTGGAGGTCAGTGTTACAGGGCGGTAGTCATTCAGGCAGGTGATGGAAGGTTTCTTCGGTACAGGGACGATGGTGGTTTGAAGCAGGAGGGGACTGTAGACAGAGGCAGGGAGAGGTTGAATATGGAGGTGAAAACCTCTGCACTTGGCCTACTTCTGCAGCTGGGGCCCTGGCAGGTCCAACAGGTGTTAGACACTCAGAGGCTCTGGTGATAGTGATGCCACTGTCAGGAGTGGTCTCAGCAACAGCAAAGGGTCCTGCAGAGGCGATGGCATTGATGGTCTCATCCATGGCAGCCGTCTCCTGTGCCTACTGTCTTCTGAGGGCTGCCGATGCTCTTTTTCCTCTGCTTCAGCCCTCTTCTGACACCTCTCCTGCCAATGGTGTGTGTAGTCCTCCCCGGTGAGGCATGTGGCAACAACAGGGAGTCTGGTATTGGTCTTGCCAATACCTCAAGGTGGGGAGAATGTGCCCCAGGTCCTTCACTATGAGCCCCCCCCCCTCTATTAGGTGGTGCTCATCTACAGTGGATATGAAAAGTCTACACACCCCTGTGAAAATGCCAGGTTTTTGTGATGTAAAAGAATGAGAAAGATAAATCATGTCAGAACTTTTTCCACTTTTAATGTGACCTATAATTTGAACAATTCAATTGAAAAACAAACTGAAATCTTTGAGGGGGAAAAATGAAGAATAAAAACCTTACAATAACCTGGTTGCATAAGTGTGCACACCCTCTTATAACTGGGGATGTGGCTGTGTTCAGAATTAACCAATCACATTCAAACTCATGTTAAATAGAAGTCATTACACACCTGCCATCATTTAAAGTGACTCTGATTAATCACAAATAAAGTTCAGCTGTTCTAGTAGGATTTTCCTGACATTTTC
>JACXGI010000719.1:109282-120326 GCA_016801175.1 Esox masquinongy | reverse complement strand
GTGGGTGTGTGGGTGGGTGGGTGGGTGGGTGGGTGGGCATGCCTATGTCCAGACGATGTGTGCATGCGTGTGTGTGCAAATACACATGCACACACTTGTGTTTACTGGCCTCCAACCAGCACTTTCTAGGTCTGGGAGAGAAAGGGCCCCTTCCCATTTGATGTGTTCAGACCTGCCTGCTAGGATCGGCCTGGTTGACAATGCTTCTCTACGTTCCTGTTAATGTGGTGCTGAAAGGCATGGCGATGGGAGTGTTTCCCTCTGAGTGGTCAGGCTGGATTGAAGTGGAGAGGGAGGGGAACAAAGGCCTGTTGTTATGGACTTGTTGACTGTTAACAGTTCCAGTATCCCAGCTAAACGCTAGCGATATTTCAGTTTCAGGTAGAGTCCCAATTCGGAAATTAAGCCATTTGCAGAGTTAGTTGTTTTGGAGAAGTTAGCTGTTTAGGAGGTAAGACAAATTATTTTCCTTTAGTGTTAGTGTCAGTTGTTTGGAAGTCTGAGACAAGACAAGATTCGGGTAGCCTAGTGGTTAGAGCATCAGACTGATCGAATCCCGAGCCGACAAAGTGAAGAATTGTTCCGTCTCAGAGCCAGGCAGTTAACTGTAATTGCTCCCCAGGTCTTTACTGTAAGTGAGATTGTGTTCTCAGTCAACTTACCTGATAAAATAAAGGGAAAACATGAATGAAAATAAAAGACAAGCAACATTAATTTTAAAGAGGATTTTAAAGAGCAACCTAGGGGAGGTCCTGAGTACATCCAGGGGACAGTGACACAACCTTCTGACTTTCTAACGGCTCACTTCAGTTTGCAGGGGAGTCAGTGGCTTTGGAAAATGGAAACGTAAGCCACCTTAAGCTCATATTCAGGTTGGTTGTTTGTAAGATAAGCCTTGGCACAGAGCACCCCAAGGTATCTGCTCCACTTTGTTTTTGTTGAGGTCCTCTGTCTCCTTTGTGACTTGACACACTCAGGTGGCGTCAGTTAGCCATTCTCCCGGAGGGCAGGGTTTCGTTCTGTCCAAGCATGCAGGAGCACAGTCCTTGCCTGAGCATGGAGTGGCTGCTTGCTGGCGGCAGATCAGTTTTGATGTGAGTTCTCTGAGCAAAATATCCACAATACGCCCCGATCTAGACTCAGCTCTAAATCTGAGGATGCTAACCATACCTTTATATAATGAAGGAAACAAAAACTTTGGATTTGTGTTGAGATGCAAGTTTAGCTTCCTTGTGTCAGCTCTAAGGGTTACGTCCAGTAGGGATAATTTGTTTAGAAAAATATTAAAATGGGGAGGTGGCGAACTAAACTCATCCAATAGAAACACGTGTTTTAGTTTTCTGTTGAAAAATGTTTCCTTTTTTGTGTGCTATTGAACAGGACCCAGGCCTCAGTGCTGATTACAGGGTTGGAGATGTTGCTGGGCCCAGGCCTGGCCTTAATTCTGGGGTTACCCATGGAGCCGCTAGTCTTCACTAATAGGATTATAATTCATAATGAGCGGGTGGGTCGGGATTAGATCCCAGAGTGGAAACTCTGAAATTAGGTTTGAGGTTTCCAGCCTTTTCTGTGTGTGAGTGAGAGACTGTTTTTGCTTTTGTGCTCCGCAAAGATGATACATCTTAGCTGGTTTTCCTCTTAATGAATGTAATTGTAGAGCTAGTTCAAGTCAAGTTAAAGTTGCTTGTGTCTAGGTTGTTTCACTGTGTGTCCTGACTGTGGGAGCATTTTGACTTGAAAGTTCTGTTAGAATTCTTTCAAGTGGTCATCAAAATTGTACTATGTTCCGGCTCAATGCCACAGAGCATTGTGAAGATAAGAGTTTTTGGCCCTGGGTATTTTCATCACTTTCTTCCTAATTTGTAGCCGCTATTTTCCGTCTCGTGGGTTGATAGAATTATCCAAGTTTTTTTCAGGAACAAAGGCCACTGGGAGAAACATAGAACATATCTGTCAGACAGCGACAGAGAATTTGATGAGGCGACATTGCGATTATCCCGTTCTACGGCGAATTAGACTAAGTTTAGGCCAATTACCTACAATCAGATCAAGCGAAAACAAGAGGGCGAGGCGGCCATTACCGATTGGTTCAGCACTGAAGAAAAAACCCTCATTAACATCAAACACCATCCAAGTGCGCTGAGAAGTGTGGCATTCAAAGCAGAGGGTTTGACACGGGTTTGACAAGGCGAGGGGGTGCCTTGGTTTGATAAATTGTTTCAATTTGTCCTCCTTCCTGTATCCTCCATTCTTATATCCTTTCATGTGCCCTAATCTCAATGATTTAAGGAGGGGCACTCAAAGGCCGACAGGTAGGCTTGCTCTCGTGTCTAGTATGGTGGGAGCATTGGTTAATGAATCTTCAGCTGCAACTAGTAGCTAAATTTGAGCTAATCCATGTTCCACCTCATCACAGAAGGTTAATTACATCTGGGGGAAAAAAGAAAAAAAAAGTGTTAATAGTGAAGATCAATTTAAAACACCTGGATGGTGAGTTAAGTCCTAGAGGTTCTACACATGCCTTTGTTGAGGAGAACTATGTTTTTGCGGATTCCTTATGATTTTCACTGTAATAAAAATTTGTCAGTCCACGGAACCTTTCATAACTAAAGATTAGCTAATATCTAGTTACTTTAGTTGCTGTCAAAGCTACTGCAAGCCAAGCCAATTTTGCTACATGTGTTGTTGCCAGATGTGTAATCATGGTTAGCTGGACTAACCAGTTGGCTCATGTTTATCATTGGCCATCAGCATGAAACTATTATTAGAAAGATATATCATTTTGTTTTCATTGCTAGCTACTGCTAAACGACATCATGTCTGTAGCTAACTAGCGAGGCAACCTCGGCAACAATGTTGGACGAGGGATTGTTGGATTATTCTTGATAATCTTCATGTCTGTGGTTACTTCTGGTTCGGTGAGAAATCTCTGTTGTCATGTTGTGAACTAACCCCATGTATTTCTTATTATTGCCAAGCATGTTGACAGAGCGAAAGATTACTTGCTATTGGCTTTATTAGAGCAATAATGGATTGCTTGATGGGAGCAATATACATGTTTCTAAACCTAACTCAAACTGCTAAACATAACCCTGAACCCTGAACCAATGCCTAACCTTAACCCTAATTATAATCTAAATCTCATTAGAACCCTAACCCTAACTTTAACCAAAAGGCTAAAAAAGCAATTTCTAAAAGTCCTCACTAGGGTTACCATACTTGTGAGGGCATTTGGTTCTCACAACAATAGTAATACACACACAACACAAACACCACACACACCACACAAATCACACACACGTTGTCAAGCCTCAAGCCTGTATCTGTATCCACCCACTGCTAAGGTACCCAGATCAGTCTACTCTAGGCTGTATCAGGAGATTGTGTGTCTCTGTGTGTGTCTCTCTCTCTCTGTGTGTGTGTGTGTGTGTGTGTGGCACCCGTACCACCTCTAATTAATGTAGCTGTTTTTCCACTCGGCTAAACTCTCTAATTGGCTCACACACACACACACACACACCATTAATTATGCTCCATTTCATATTGCCCTAATGAGTCTTCCGAGCCACACCTCCGTTTGTTCACGCTCATTAGGCAACTCTGCTTTTAGGCTAGCGCCGACACAACAAAAAAGCCTTTTTTTTGTTTTTCTTGTTATTCAGCTCCTCCATTCCTTTATATTAACTCTCTCTCTCTCGCTCTCTCTCTCTCTCGCTCTCTCTCTCTTTCTTTCTCTCTCTCTCTCTCCCTCTCTCTCTCTCTCTCTCTCTCTCTCTCTCTCTCTGTCCCTCTCTCCCCTCTTCTGTCTTTGTATCTGTCTTATTACAACAGCACCCGTATCCTTCAGAAGAGCAGAAGAAACAGCTGGCCCAGGACACAGGCCTGACAATCCTACAAGTAAACAATTGGTGAGTGGGTTTGGGTTTCTTTGGCATCTCTGTGCGTTTACATGGAAGCAACAACTGCTTCCCAAATGGCGCGCTTATTCCAAATATAGTGCACTACTTTAGACCGCCGGGCTCTAGTTAAATGAGGTGCACTATGTAGCCAACCGGGTTGCATTTAGGATTCAGTCTAATTTAGCCCCCCCACCGTCCCCCAGGCTGCCTGGGTCTAATGATTTGAATGATTAATTCCTCTGGGAACAACCCGACTAAAACCCCTCCGCCCCTTACAGTTTGTAGGATTCGGTTAATTGGAATGAGAGGAAGCTTCTAGAATGAAATCCAAATGAAAGGACAATGTTGCTGCACTTTGATCTATTTTAAGGAGAAATATTGACAGTCATTAACGAGGTGTGAGGTAAAAGCCTGCAAGGTGTTTCATTCAGCGTGTTTGTGGAGGGAAAACGCAGAGGAGAATGGTGATTCAGTCACTCGATGAGGATGGTGATTCAGTCACTCGATGAGGATGGTGATTCAGTCACTCGATGTGAATGGTGATTCAGTCACTCGATGAGGATGGTGATTCAGTCACTCGATGTGAATGATTCAGTCAGTCAATAAGAAATACAATATTCACAACTGATAATGTTCGTGAACAGACCTCCCGAAAGGACTTTAACATGGAAACGGCTTCAATGGCTCTGTTCCACAGACGAGACCTCATTCCATCTCTATGCTCATTGCCGACATCTACACGACTCCAACTACTAGGCCTTGTTGTACCACGCACACCATTTCTCTCTGTGCCAAAACGTATACCCTCAGAACATGACATTTGAGGTCTGAAATATCAAAATGTCTTTTCCCCGAGTAGCGCGGTGACGACGAGGGTGAGAAACCGGCGAGGGTGGCTATGCGTCTTGCCGCCCTTCCGCGGTTATTAGGGCGGAAGGTAATGGCCCCCCTCACGGAGAGAACAGGTGCCGAGGTCAGGTACAGAGGAGCGCCCAGCGTGTCACTGCACATTCAGCTGCAATCAGCACCGAGCACCTGCCTGGGCCCTGTTCAGTCAGGCGCGCCGTATAATTATCATTCTGCTTTTCAACGGAAACCGTGAACCTGCGCTCTTGTTGGACAGTTCGACGCGGTACCAGATTGTTTCGTTCCATTTCAGAGTGTTATTTATTTTTGATTACAGCCGGTGCTGTTGCCAGGTCGGCGGGAGTGCCCGGTGTATCTCTGACGCCTGCTCCGCGATTCTTCTTTCGAATACGGCAGAAGTTGTGAAGCGCACCCCGAATGACACCCTGGTACCCTGTGAAGTTTTTTCCCGAACGCGGCCTGGTGGGAAGTGGTGTGCTGCGTAGGGAATGCGTCGCGGTTTTGGGCGTGGGCGGAGACAGCTCTGACGGGGCGTCATCCGTTCGCCTCTTGACCCAGCACGCCGGTTGCAACACTTGGGCCCCGAAAGGAATCCGAGGTGTGGGGAGGGCGGGTGAGGCAGGGGAAGGATGCAAACCCGTTCTGGACTGGGCCACGGGGGTGTGAAGGACAGGAGACGGCACTTTGCGATAACTGCTTATGTGAAAAGGGCTTTCGTGAAATGCATTCAAGTGAAATGCATTTTGACAGAAAATGTCGGTTTCTTTTATGGAGATGAACAACTTCTTCTGCTGTTATTGCGGCCATACTGGTGTAACAGTTTTGAGTGGTACTGTGTGTCAACTGTTATTTTGGCTGTTGCCGTGGTAACTCTGCTGACGAGCCATCTTTTGACGCCAGGCCACGATGTTCTCCTGCAGAATGTTTATAAAAGGCTAAGGTTTAGCCAGTTCAGCCAACTTTGCCTTCAGGAAACAGCCAATGTGCTTTCGGTGTCTCCGCCCATACCTGTGCGTGCGTGAGCACTTCTGTGTGTGCAAACGGAGCATTTCTCTCGTATCAGTGTGTATGCGTGTTCTACCCATATGTTTATGTCCATGTCTGTCATTGTGAGTGTGTGTGTGTGTGTGTGTAATGCTTAGGGGGCGGGGGGCTGGGGGCTGGGGAGGGCTCCTGGTTTAGTTAATGGAAAAACTCCACTGCGTTTGGCGAGAGGTGTCTACGGGCGTGGTGGGGGGGGGGTTGTTCGTGGGGGTTAGGGGATGAAGTAATGGCCACCCACTGTTCCACAACACAGCTTGATGCTGGGGGGGCTTGCTAAAAGCACCAACCTTTGAATCCCACGCAGATGCACGAATGTGCCCCGACATACACACACGTGTACTTTTATGGACGCGTGCCTTTGTGCAATCTCATACACACACACACACACACACACACACACACACACACACACTACTCTTGATCGCCATCAGTGTTAACGTTTCAGGTACAGTAATACAGTAGTGTGCCTTAGAACACACACTTTACACGGATCGCTTTTTTTATTCTTCCCTGTTCTCTCTGGGTCCTGAAACTCTCTCTCTCTCACTCACACACACACACACACACACACACACACACAAACACACAGTTAATGCATAGTCATTGTTTCATGGACAATGGTGTTACTGCATTGAATATCTTGCACAGGCATGGGCTAGCCTGCCCAGCCACATGGCAATGTAAGTGCAGTAGGATCAGTTGCGGGGAGGTTGCGGAAGCGTTTTCGCTCCCCTCACCACCCTGGGCCATGTGCGGAACGGAACAGGTGAGAAAAGGGGGAAGGGGATGTCGGGGGGGATTGAGAGGAGTGAGAGGAAAGAGGGGAGGGGGAGAAAGAGGGAGGGAGAGGGGAGCAAAACAAAGAGCAAAGAGGGAGTGAGAAAAGGGAGAGCGGGGGAGAGCGAGAGAGGACAGGGTAGGGAGCGTGTGTGGGGGGGGGATCGGTGTAAATGGCGTTTTCACGGCAAACAGCTGGACTGGTTTATTTAAACACACCCAGGGGTGGGCGTGCAAGTGGGGGAGTCGGCTGCGGGAGAGGGGGGTGGGGTTGTAGGCTGACCTGAGAATGACACTCAGGGAGGCGGGGTTTAGGGGCCATTTTACGACCAGGGGGGCCCAGTCTGGAGGGGAGCGCTCGTTTGTTTTAATCCTCACAGGAGAGGTGTGTGCCTGCAGACGAACAGATGCCACCGCACCAAATTAGCAAACGGAGGATATTTCTGTGAGGCTGTTCTTTACTGGGGGCAATTCTTTAAAGTATTTTCGGGGGGCTGCTGCTTTTGCACGGAACTTGATTGCATTCGCTGTGGATCAGGGTTGAGGTTGATCCCTTTCCAATTGAGGGAGTGGAACTCAAATTCAAATGTTCTTTTTCAACGCGTATGATGACTGAAACTGAAACGGATCAGATGCCAACCCTGTTTAGGGGACCCTAATATCTACGTTTTGAGGGAGGCGCTTCTCGTACTATGCTACATGCTAAGCGCACAGGTTTATCAGGGGAGACAACATGTCTTCCAAAGCGCAGGGTTTTTATGACGCACCCAGTGTGTAGAATAGGCCTCCATTGTGAGGGCAGGAGCCACAGAGATGGATAGTCATGCTTATTGTACGTTGGAAACCGGGGGGGGGCGGGTGAGGCTGGTGCTGGGCCATAAACGCAGCCCCATGGTGCGAAGGGGTCGCACAGGGGTGAAACTTTTTAACTCCCTGACGGAGGGGCGCGGCCTAGACAGCGCCGCATGGCGCTGTGTTCTGCCTTTCATTGGCCGCTTAGCAGGCGGAGCCAGCGGTGGCGCGCGGGCTCCCACACAAACGCGGCTCCTCCACCCCTCCGCCTCTCTCCAAACGGAGCGCCCCGCAGCTCCTCCACCCCTCCAACTTTCTCTCCTTTGAGACCCTTAACACTACGCACACCTCCCCCTTGGGCTCCCCGAATGCCATTCGTCACAGTGGCATCAAGGATTTGTGGGTTTTTGTGGCAGCTCTCAGGCCTAAAGTATTGAGCCGGGATTGTTTCGAAGCTCCGTTGATATGAAAGTAATTGGTCCCCCTTTGCGTTTGTGGTTGGGCCCTCCAAAACATCGCCCCGATGGCCATGTTTCCATTGGGCCAATAGAGAGACGCATCAGAGTCGATACGTAGCGGAGCTTGGTGGTCGTTCAGCTTGCCCTCTGCCGCCTCTCCTCCCCAGTGTCTCCCTCTCCCCCCCACCCCCGCCATCCTCCCACCCCCTACTTCTGCCTTTTTCGGGCCCTGTTGAAAGGAGGTGGCGTGGCTTTTGTTTCCCTGAAAAGGAAACCCAGTTCCTCCCCTTTTCTCTTTTTTTTTCCCCTTTCGGAGAAAAGATGAAATGGAACCATCCCGCCAGGGGTAAAGACACAGGAGGACATAAATCAAGTGGGAACCACTGAGCTTTCACTCCCCGGGGTCGGCAGGGGTCGCGGGGAGGGTTCACAAGGCTTTAGCCTGAGCAAGACCAGAGTGCTCCTCTGACGAGGGCGGTGGGTCACAAGGCCGCCCAGGGTCAAAGGTTGGGGGTCATGCATACCAGGATCATGGCTTTCAAGAGCACAAGCATACTTAGAGCGGACGTGCGTGAATGTATCTCTTCAAACAGCCATTCCATAATACAACTAGGCTATTCTGCTGCTGACAGGTTTAGGTGTAACCTTGTGTGTGCTTTGTTTGCATGTGTGCTAAGGGATGGTACTCTGAAAAGAGCACTGGTACAGTACCTGAACCTGTTACAAGCATCGCTTTGTTGCATTTTACGTCACGAAAAGCTCATTACATTTCTTCTGTGACATTAAATGCTTTGGACATAGACCAACACTAAAACACATTTAGAGGGCATGTACAAAGTTTATATTGAGTTGCTAGATAAAAGGGATGCATATGTTTGCACCAGCAATGTCCATTTGCTATTGAAATGATATTAAGGTGTGAAAATAATTGTTTTCTTCTTCTTGGAAAACCTCCATTTGAGAGGAAGTTGAGGTTTCCACGTTCCTTTAGCAAAGTGTAGACCAGATGCCTGGAAAGTGTCAGGCAACCATTGCTGACAGCAAGTCTATTTTTTTTCTCCTCACAACGCCAAAGTGAATGAATGTTTTTTCTCTGTCGTCCTGAAACAGTACATTGAAATCATATGCTGCTCGCCAGACCTCATTTATAACGTGTTGCTGTCTTCTCTCTCTTCCGCCCCCTCTTTTACACTCTTTCAGGTTCATCAATGCGAGACGGAGAATAGTGCAGCCCATGATCGACCAGTCCAATAGAGCAGGCAAGTCTTCCGTCAAATTTGAGTTTTTTTCAATTCAAGCTCAGAAATTGTTTCAATTGTAGACAATTGAAGGACACAGGAATATGACCATGTCAATTTTCTAAAGACAAGTAAACAATTTTCTAAATGGGCTTTTTTAAAAAGGAAAAATAGGTCAGCATAAAAAATTTATCATGATTTGAATAAAATGTCAGAAAGGTCAACTTAAATGTACACTTGTAATTATTTAAAAACCATCAAACAAAAAAAGCTGAAGGCCTTAAATTGTTGCACTTCTCCTGCTTTTCTAGCCTGGCGCCTTCGGGTGTTCAATGTGGTTAAGTGAACGGATGGATTCAACTCTGGCAGTGAATGGCCTCTTAAACCTAGTGGATTAGTCCAGACAAAGATGCTAATCGCTTTGACTGGCCTGTCCGCTGAAAGTTTGACCTTGGATTAAAAACAAATAAGTAGCAAGTGAATCTGAAGCTAGAATGTGACCACACATTTGACCTTGCTGTTTTAAAAAATTTAATTTTAATTTCAGAGTGATGTTTTGGTTAATAGCACATATTGGCCACAACAGAATTGTTTAAACAAAATAGGGAAAACGTTGTTCCCTGGTTTACTTCATTAGTCTCGCTCTCTTTCTATCTCTTCCTCTTTCTCTCTGCTAAAGATTGAGGAGTACCCAGGCGCATGGCTTGTTTTGGAGCTGCTGTAAAATTTATGACCTGTGATCAGGGTTAGGGGTGAGGGTTGCGTTAGGGGGGACTCTGTTAAGTTCAAAGACAAACTGACGAGCTTGAACTGTTGCTCCGACTCATGTAACCAGAACCAGCTTCTATACCTGATGCTGCCTACGCTTTTATGATATGAGTGAGACAAAACGCCGAATCACAGCCCGCTCTGCCCTATCCTTCCTTAGCCACTAATTGTTCCATAAGCAATGGTGGATGGATTAAATAGTATCCTGATGGCAAAGTAGTTCCTTAATGACGTATAGTAATCATGGTTAAGCGGTTTGCTCAAACGCGTGTTTAACGAGTCTAAGTGTTGTTATAAGTTACTTATTTGCCGTTTATAGTGCCACTGTGTAATTCGGGGTAATTGCCATCGTGTTGCCAGAACAGTAAGCTATCTGGTGTTATCAAACATTTTTCGTTATATGCAGAGTTTTGTGGTACAGTGCTAACACTCCTGGCTTCATGTACATGTGTATGTGGCTCCCTGACGGAAAGAAGCATTCAATTCCTGTCTCTACCTTTCACCATTATGTCTCCTCTTAGGAACATTCAAACAGAGTAGAATGACCTACCAACATTAAACAAACTAATACACTAGATAAACTGCTGATATAAGTAAAAAACATCATCCAATGAGCGAATAGTCTGCATTTGCACATGCTACCCTACTCCTTCAATTTGCCTCGATTGCAAATTCAGAATGCCATTGAGAATTGCCACAATTATTTATCTCATTTGTACATACCTTATACTTAATACCTGTACATTTTCTGTAAATTTGTATATTTTCCACTGCACATTTAGAATTGCCATATGTAATGCATTTGCATTAATTGCACACCTATACATTCTACTTGTATATACAGCTCTGGAAAAAATTAAGAGACCACTGCACCTTTTTCTTTCCTTTCCAAAAAAGTTGAAAAGGAAGGTTTTGAGTGAGGAACAGAAGCGTTCAATTTGCAGTGGTCTCTTCATTTTAACCCTTCTGTTCCTCACTCAAAACCTTCCTTTTAGACTTCCTTTTCCGGAGCTGTATATATGTGAATATATGTGTGTGTGTGTGTGTGTGTGTGTGTGTGTGTGTGTGTGTGTGTGTGTGTGTGTGTGTGTGTGTGTGTGTGTGTGTGTGTGTGTGTGTGTGTGTGTGTGTGTGTGTGTGTGTGTGTGTGTGTGTGTGTGTGTGTGTGTGTGTGTGTGTGTGTGTGTGTGTGTGTGTGTGT
>JACXGI010000719.1:94517-109182 GCA_016801175.1 Esox masquinongy | reverse complement strand
AGTAATGAAGCCATTTGATCAAGATAATTGCCTTCCAAATAATCTGGAAAAATCGTCTAATTCGAGGGCAATAGAGGGACACTAATGACTACAGACCAGAAGAGTCGGGGTTATGGGTATGGGGTGTAATTAAAACATATGCAAGCTTCTAATTAGCATCTCCTTCTGTCCCGGCCTGTGTATCTTCGCCAGTGACTGGAGGAGGGCCCTACACCCCAGATGGTCAACCAATGGGAGGCTTCGTCATGGACGGCCAGACACACATGGGAATCAGACCACCTGGTAAAGGCCCTTATCTCCAAACTTCTGCGGCCCAGACACACACACACACACACACACACACACACACGCTATCAAGTTGCCCGACAAACAGTGCCCGATAAACCCCCCCCCCAAAGTGTTGCAGTCTTGATTTACCCCCCCTGCCCACCCTCTCCATCCACTCCCTTTCTGGACCAGGTGTGGTTGGTCATATTGCAAGATTTGCATCGCCTCACCTCACTGACCCGAATCGCTATATACACAAATGTGTTGTTTTTTTCTTCTGCCCTCTCCTTCCTCGCACCGGTCTCATTTGTACCTCTTCTCTTTCCATAGGGCCCATGGGTGGGATGGGCATGGGTATGGGCGTGGAGGGCCAGTGGCATTACATGTGACCCTTTGCCAAGAGACCCAGCGCAGAACCCAGGGGGACGCATTGTAAGCATAGCAGCACCATGTACATACAGTGTATCAGGGATTTTGTGCATTAGTAAGACTATGCACGCAGCTAAAATCTGAATTTTTAGTATGCAGACAACAAGGAAGTTACAGGTTACTTGCAGGAGAAGAACTAGTCTAGTGATGTGTCCGGTGTACCCTGACTATGAAGGAGCCCTCTGCTGACTCCCCACTGTAGTCCTCTTACTTTAGGTGGGTGAAATTACAAGCCGGGGCTTAATGCACGTTTCGAATAAAAACCGTAAGCCCGGACAGTTAGAGCGATCGGTTTGATTTCAATTTAAATAACATTTACAATAATACAATTTAAACAATATTACATTTAAATAATATGTTGATTTATTTTTGCCAAAATATGATCTTCATACAGATATAAGAATTAATTTCCACACTATCCTTATCCATTATTAAATAAGCCCAGCAAGAGGTTTATAGTACCATTTTACATCTAGCTAAGGTGTTTTGTGGACCAATGGGCAGCATTTCTTGTGTAAACAAACATGCCCAAATTAGCTAGCTAGCTAGCTAGCTATCAAGCAAATCCCAGTTTAGCTAGCTAACATAGCTATGCCAACCTGTCAAACTTCACATGAAACAGTAAGGGAATAGGAATGCTGCTAACCAGCGTAGCACATATAAAGTTGAATATATTCTACCATAAGCTAGCTAGCTACTGTTGTTGAGTTAGTGACCTTCTGGCTAACTTGAATTTTCACTTGCAGTTGCCTCCTTCCATGATTCCTGTCAGCTACACTCGATTGTGATCAAAAGGAGCTATGGCAGAGAAAACATACTGACAGACTGGTATTTGATTACAATAGCCCATTTTTGAGGGGTGATATGCTTTACACTTAAAGCAAGCCAGCTACTGGAGCTATACTATCTAGCTAGTTAGCTTTTTTCAGTAAAGTCATATACAGGAAGTGTCCTTTGACTTCTTAGCCTAGACCTCAGGTGAATACAGTATACATCTGGACTGGTATTGATCAATTAGTTAGTCAGGGTGCCAATCATCTATTTATTTATTTAGAACCAGTCACTCAGCCAGCCAGTCCACTCAGTCTGTCAGTCCAGTCAGTCCATCCAGCCATTCACTCTCACTGTACATTTTGGGGACTACTGGACTGTAGAAATGTCACCATGACAACAGCCTAATCAGCAAATGGTTTTGAAGCAATGCCAAGGAATGAGTTGGCTCGGGTGTCATAAATCTGTTTACCTTTGGAGTTACTTGCCTATTAGGCCATTGAAGAATGTCAACAACAAGCACTTCTTGCTCCATAAAAAAAGTAACAGCCATGATGACACTCTTGGCAGTAAACAAGATGAATATTGCAGATTTGCAGTTGCTCATTCCTGTGACTATGTCGATCCCTTATTTGATAGTCTATTTTCTAAATGGTGTACTAGCACAGACACACGAAGCACCGCATTACAGCAGGATGGAAAGGCTGGCAAAAGCTAATTGACTTTGTCCAAATTAAATATGTCTTCGCCAGTGGTGTGACCAACTGATTTATTTGACTGGGCATGTGGACAAAAATAGCGACCTTTCATTGCTCCCACTGTTGACACACTATGGGAAAGAAGCTGTTATGCTTTTTAACCATTAGAGGGTCAACCAATCAGACAACTACTTTAAAAAAAAAAATCCCTGATTTCCATGTCTGGTGTTTGTTTTAAAGCAACCTTTGGGTTGCTTATTGAAAAAAGTAGTACTTAAGAATTTGTCACATTTACATGTTAATAAGACAACTGAAAGCATAGGAGTGGATGTGAGAAAGATAGAACTCTGTTGAGTGTTTGCGCCATCCAGTTCTCTCACATTTACATTTGGGCCTTATAGCGTGGCTAATTAAAGTTCCCTCAGACGACAGGGTCAATTAATCATGAGACGAGCAATATTATTTTATGTCCCATTGAATGAATTTATCATTAACGAGAGACATAAAACAGTTTCCCGCTCTTATTTGATTAAGGGCTCCAGTTCCTTCATTTGCTATTTTCATTAAGCTCGGCTAATGGGGCAGATTAAGCGAGCCGTTTACGGCCGAGCCAGAGACTCAGAACCCGGGCTGGTTTTCCTAACGCAGTCACTCGGCAACATTACTTCGAACCAAAGTCAATTACAGACTCCTCGGAAGGAACGTTATGCTTTCTTCCCCTCGCGATTATCGAGCTTATGGGTCCTTGGGAAACAATACACCTGTCAGTTCGGATCCGATGCAGCAAGCCATGCAGAAGCCCCCCTGGACCCCTCCGCGCCGCGGAAATGACTGTTCCCTGGCCGCCTGGCCCTCTTTATTCCTTTTCTTCTTCTTCCGCAAAATTAGCTAAGGCTGGGCAAAATCGGAATTTTCCCTTCCCAGACAATAGGCGATTATGGGCCCACAAATTAATAACGAGCGTACAGGATTATTTCCCCCCGGTAATTTTTTTTCTTCTTCTCTAACCCAGAAACCCCCACAGGCCTGCTTTGGTGAACTTCCTCACTGACCCCTGTGTGTCGCCCTAACGCCATTGCTGGCCATTGTTTAACAGAAGCCTCGCCACCAATTATTTGGCTGAGGTTAGCTGACCTGGTTCTGACGGGTCAGCGTGGCCATCTTTGGGGGTTGGGGGTGTCCTGTAAAGGGGCTAACAGGGGTAGAAAATAAAGGGAATGAAAGAGAAGAAAGAGAAAATTCTGCTTTGGGGGCGTTTAGCCTCTGCTCTCCGTTGGGAAGTAGCGCCTGTTGAGTGAGTCCCCTGACGTCAGTGAAACGGAGTGGGTCAGCCTCGCCGGTCTCTTGCTCAGACACAGACTGCTGCACTTCAGCTGGCTTCAAATAATAATGGCCTCTTTTACCCCTCCTCCCCTCTTCGCCTTTCCTTCAATAATACTGATCAGACAGTTAGTGAGATAGGTGAAATCCAAATGGTGGGATGTTGTAGTACAGCTGGGCAATACACAAAAAATTTTGCATCAAAATGCCTGAATTGATGTGATAATGATAAATAGAACTCAAAATGCAACTTTATTTTTAATAATCCTTTAAACTGCTACCAGTAAATGTTTGATGGTCAAACTTTAAAATTTCACATTTGTTGTTAATAGACTATTTATTGTAATAAACGATAGAATTAAAATCCTGTGATATGTGGCCGGATCAGCGTTGATCATTTTCTGTTTATCATCCCTATTTCCAAAGTGTAGCACCACCAAACTGCATACAACACTTATGCTTCAGTATACTATTATAGAATTATAGTAAAACTACACAGTGTTAAAGAGTAGATACCAATACAGTTCTCTTGTTTTAAAGTAATACTACAGTATACAATAGTGTAAAAGTAACACTACTTAGAGTTATAACATTAATGTAACACTACAGTGTTATAGAGTTAAAGTATCACTACACAATGTAATTGTGCAAAAGTAATACTACAGTGTTATTGAGTTAAAGTAACACTACACAGTGGTTATAGTACAAAGTAATACTATATTGTTATAGTGTTAAAGTAACACTACACAATCTTATAGAATTAACACTACACAGAGTTAAGTGAAAAGCAGAGCTAAGTAAAGCTATGTTGTATGTTGTTCTTTCTGTATTATATTCTCACATTTTATTTATTTTTTCCCAGCAGAACTGCTTGGTACTTCCGAAAATGCAGTGTGCCATGGCAGTCCAATTGACACGGATATGGGTATCACTCTGACCTACACTGGTGCCCCCACCATCATCCTCCCATCGACTAGCCCGCCTCTGGGGCTGGATCTGCCAGTGATGCCGCTCCCTCCGTGACTCTTCTGTGACCCAGTGGTATCAATTGCGCTGGTGCCAAGCCTGAAACTCACCACCATCGCCTGACTGAGAGTCAGTAAAGCCCACCCTTCTACTTTTCCTACTGTTTTTGAACCACCACCCTGACTGTGAAAGGCCTTGGAAGCCCCATCATGCTTTGTGAGGACTTCTAACGTTGTGAGGACTGTTCTTGTGGGAAGTACACATACTGAGTTCTCCAGTGGATACTTCAATACTTTTTTAATTCAACCAAAACAAACAGACAAATTGTACTTTTTTCCCAATTCTGTTGCATGGCATGGATGGAAACAGAGGTGGGAGTCTTGCCTTGGCTGTGGACTTGTACCAAGAGAAGAAGCCGATGTCTGTATTTTCTGGGAGGGACTTTTTTTTACAAACCCTGGAAACCATTTTCTTTAAAGAATTAAATTGTTGTAATTCTGGGAAATGGCAATAATGTCATGCAATAGTGTGCCGTTTACTGTTTTGGCACAAACTCTATGGACTAGTGACAATTGCTGTTGCAAGTGCTCTGGTATTGGTTTGTCATACTATGCTGTTTGAAAAAAAAGGACTAGACTTGTCTTATTTACATTTCACACTATGTGTGTGTCTTTTTTTCATAGACTTTTATCTGCTAACCTACCACAAACCTCTTTGCATTTGAAAATAAAAAATACTTAAGTGAATCATTTTCTCTTAGTTTGCTCTATGGAAACCAGAAAGGAACTGTTAATACAGTATATGAAATGCAGTAAAGAGCTTCATAACACTTAACTTTTTGGATCACTATAATTACTACAGTGTTGCAACACAGGCAGCCTATAAGAGTAATAATTATAGCTCAAATACAGAGGTGGCCTTTTACATAAATAGCTGCACCCATCCCTGCCTCACCTGGGTAGTTTTGTATTTACTGACTACTTAATGGATCGACTCACCTACTGCGATGGGAAAGGCCTTTGCAAATTGCGCCCTACCGTCGATATAGTGCACTAAATTTGGCCCGGGCCCCATAGGGTTCTGAGTAGTGCACTAAAAGGGAATTGTGGTGCCATTTACGTTTACGGATGCCATTTGTGAGAGATCCACAGTGTTGTTTGTGGGGGTAAGAACCACTATCTCTCTCTCTCTGGTTTCTCAGCTGTTGTATGACGTGTGGCTGAAGGAAGCAAGCTGTTGAGGACATTAAGGTTGGCTTGCCTGATGGGACGTTGTATTCACGTCAGAACAAAGACGAGGACAGACCAGGTGGGCTTCCCTGAAGGGACGCTGTATTCACATCAGAACCAAGACCAGCACAGACCAGGTTGGCTTGGCTGATGGGACGTTGTATTCACGTCACAACCAAGACCAGCACAGACCAGGTTGGCTTGGCTGATGGGACGTTGTATTCATGTCACAACCAAGACCAGCACAGACTAGGTTGGCTTGGCTGAAGGGACGTTGTATTCACATCAGAACCAAGATAAGGACAGGTCAGGTTGTCTTGCCTGATGGGACGTTGTATTCACATCAGAACCAAGACAAGGACAGATCAGGTTGTCTTGCCTGATGGGATGTTGTATTCACATCAGAACCAAGACAAGGACAGGCGAGGTTGGTCTGTTCACTGATCTGTTCACAATTCACTAATACTCAAATATTTGCATGAATTTTCACCAGATAAAATGCATTGAACTGAAACTCAGCCACTTCCAACTGGAGAGCATCTGAGACAAAAAAAATATGCTGACACTACACCAGCCACTACCAAACATCCTCAATGCTGAGAAGAAGAGCTAGATACAAATGGGAATCTACCCTGGAATTTCAGGGACTGAAAATAAGCAGTCGCCTTTTATATAGGCTGCTGTTAGTGTAAATACTTATGTGAAACTCCAGGAACAATTTGCATTGCCCAGTGAAAGTCTACATACAGTTTGCACAGTCTTCACATTTTGATGACTTAAATTACATCTAGAAAGGGATTTAAAAAAAGAATGATTTATTGTGTCTTTACACCCCCGAAGATAATACTTTAGATGTTTTACTTTTTTGTGTCAAAAAAGTACATTTGATTGATGGACAACAATATTAAAACCATGTCTCTGATTATGAAGCAAATTTTCATGACTGGACCACCCAGGAACACTCTCAATGCCTGTTGGTGAAAGCCATTCTGGTGTGTCATAAAAATGTAAGTAATTGTCTTGCTGGAAAATTGTTTTGCTGGTCCCACATAGCTCAATTGTCAGTGCATGGCCCATGCAATGCCAAAGTTTGTGTGTTCGGTTCACACGGGGGAACTGTACAGAAATGTATGCACTCGCTTCTGTAAGTCGACATGGATATTAAAATGTAAAAATCTAATGTAAAATGTAAAAACATTATCCCAGGGTTACTTTTTCAAAACACATTTTGGATTATAGGATTATAGGATTAAATATACCAAAATAATATGAATAGAACAAAAGAATAATAGACTTGAATGTGGACTTCTGTTGTATTCATTGTATTTCTGTTCATTTTGCCATATCCAATGGGCATAATCCAGACGGATAATTTTCAAAGAAGAAAAGGGTGGAGTTTCCTTTAACTTTTACCTAGGCTTTTCTCCTTTCATAACCTTATCCTGACAAATTCCCCTGTCCCTGCCAATGAGAAGCTTGCCCATTGATGCTACCTCCATAATACTTGAATATATAGTTTCACTTGTGTTGTCTTGCATTGAATTTTACTCAGACAATGTCTTTGCAGTTTTTTCTTGCAGTTTTACAATCATGTTTGTAAAAGTAATAGATTTGGAGGCAATTTCTTTAGCACAGGCTTAGTTACTTTTGCTTTACCTACAGGCCAGTAATTTGGTCTGGTTGCGATGTTGTTGATCTCTTTGTACAAGTATTGTGGTGGCAGCATCATGTTACGGGTATGCTTGCTTCATAATTATTTGCTCTGCCTTGTGAGGACATACACAGTTGATACATCTTCAATACATATTTCTTGGTCATTCTGAAATGTTCTAAATTTATTTTTTTACTTTGAAAATATGCAGTAGTAGTTCATGTAGATCTGTTGGAAAAAAACATCAAATGTATTCCCTTTGGAGATTTCATGTTAATGCAGCAAAAATGTGAAGACTGTACAAGGGTTGTTTAGATGTCCATTAGAGACTGCACATACACTATTTACTAACAAGACGCTTAAAATAAAGAAAGACCTTGCTAGATACAAATGAGAGACTTCCCTGGAATTTGAGGTGTGGGGGGGATTTGTGTAAATCTGCCCCAAACACTTAAATGGAGAGATTAGTTCCCGCTCACGCTCTACTTCTCTCCCTCAATAGATGTGCTCTCCCAATCCGCTGGGAGTTTCCTAGATACACCTCATTTGGAAGCCAGCAGCCACAAAAGAAACCATCTATCTTCTTTTTAGATTAAATTAGTAATTTGGTGTAAGGACCGAGGGATATTGTGGAATTTTTGGTGGGTAATCCACTTTATCAAGAGTGAAGATGATGGTCCACACAGAGAAGCATTTTGAAACTGTCCACAAATCTTATTTTTACCCCAAACGCAATTTTTACAATGTAATTTTATTTAAATAAATAAGCACCATAATGTTAAAGTGAATGTAACTCTGGTAATGTTTTGCCCCTTCATCTTCTTACTCTGTTAGATTCAACTGCAAGTCTCCAGTTCCAGTGACACAGCTATCTCCTCTGATAAAACCAATGTGAACTAAGTCCCATGTTTGACTGCCATCTTTAGGGGATTTAGGAAACTGCCTTCATCTTGCCTGTTTTTCTTAGCAAGCTTCACCCCAATTGGTGCCCTATTTCCTACGTAGTGCCTTACTATACTATAGGACCATAGTCCTATAGCACCTGCTTAAAAATAGTGCACTATATAGGGAATAAGGTCCCATTTGGGATACGACCTAAATGTTTGATTAGACATCAGTTGCAAATTTCTTTCAGTTGAGGATTCATGCCACTTCATACCTACTTGATTAAAAATGCTAAAAGTCCTGTGTAAACAACACATTTAAAATACATGAAGTTTGTGGCGGGTCACTTCAGGGATTATATGGTGTTTGGCAATTTCAAGTTGCACATCAACCAAGAGAGATAATGTGTTGACTTATTGCACTGTAATAAATGCAGAACTAAGCTAAAAACAACTCAAAGGAGTGACATATTTATTCGATCAAAACCATCAAAATGAATTATACCAAGTTTAATTTCATGTAGAGCTTTTAACAAAGTAATTTGCCACAGAACAGGAAAGGTTAAAAAAAAAATCTCCAGACTTAGAGTAAATCAGCTGCGTAGAAGAAATGCTGATGGTGATCAAGATGAAGAATGGAGACATCCCAGATCCAGAGAGTGTAAATAGCTTTTGTCTTTGAGGCGACCTGGAGAAGCAGTCACTCTGAAACAATGGACAGAATCAGTAGGCCACGACCCCTGGTACCCCCGGGGGCCCAGCATGCAGTGACGGATGACTGTCTCCTGAGGTGGGTTCACTGCTCTGCGTTTTGGTCTCATCTGTATCAGGGTGCTGCAGGGGCCATGGCACCGCCATCACGTCCACTCAGCCTGGACCCACCAGAGGAGAGAGAGGTAGAGGAGGAAGAGGACGATTTCCTCTTACCAAGGAAGGATTTTTTTAACGTAGTTTATTGGAGATAAGATACATTCAGTAAAATGTGTTTAATTTCATTTTAATTTCAGTTTAATTCAGTAGCATTCAAATTCTTCCTTATCAGCTGTCTTGATCAACAGTGAAGCGACGGAAAGCTTCAGGAGTAGCTCTGAACCCTCGTACAGTCAGTTACATGTAATGCTTTCACATGTTGTAACTAGCAAGATCAATATCATTACCAATGTTGTGAAGTTCAGAGATGAACATTTCATTAAAGGTATAGAACATATTGACATTAAATAAATCCTTGCAGAGACTCACATGCAACTGTGGCATCCCAGTACAAGCATAAAAACAACCAAAATATTGAGAGATGGTCAGGTGAAGGTTGCTCTTGGGTTTTGAGCGATACAGTGAATTACATTACCAATATTATCTGTATGGGATAGTAGTATCTGTGCTAGTTGACCGCCCAAAGCAGTTACTTTCCATATGCCCTGAAGAAAATAATTTGGTCACTATTTAAAAAATGCTTCAAAACAATCCATTGCTCCTATCTTTGCTTTGTGTTTTTCAATTTAAATCTAAGAAAAGCAAAAGGCAAAATATTACATTTTAGAACAATTTTCTAAAAGGTATTTATGTTCAATGCTGAAAAAAATCTGATCTTTAAGAAAATATATTATATATATTTATATATATATATTTATTTCAAGAAGTATCAAATATATTGTAATTATTAACATTGTATGTGCTTATTGATCAATGATGTTGTAGTCTTGGACTTACGTAGACAATGAGCACACGTGCACATGCAAACATGCACACACACAGCCAACCCAACCTGAATAAACAAGGTTGACAAGTTGAGATTAATGAAAGGCTGTCTGTGACAGGGCCATTTATTTGTGAAGGGTTTTTCTGGCTGAACTTTGCCAGTGTATTTACATAGCGTCTGCTGGGGGCCCGAGTCCCTCAACCTCCCTAATTGATAGTGACCAATAAGTTCTTATTGCAACCAAAACACATAGTCTGTCTCTTTTGTTTTTAACATTGCTTTTTGTTGTCATTCAACTAATTTTATGTACAGTACCAGTCAAATTTTTGGACACACCTACTTATTCAAAGGTATTTCTTTTGTTTTATAACGTTCCATATTGAAGACATCAAAACTACAAAATAACAAATATGGAATCATGTAGCAACCAAAAAGTGTTAAACAGTTTAAAATACATTTTATATTGTAGATTCTTCAAATTAGCCCAGCTTTGCCTTCACAACAGCTTTGTAGACCCTTGGCATACTCTCAATCAGCTTCACAAGGAAGTCACCTGGACTGCATTTCAGTTATGTGCATTGTTAAAGGTTAATTTGTGGAATTGCTTTCCTTCATAATATTTTACATTGAGTACACAGAGGGTGACAAGGTAGGGTGAGTATACAGAAGACCATCATTATGTCTGTACTGTTAGTCCATATTATGGCATGAACAGCTGAAATGAGCAAAGAGAAACGACAGTCCATCACAACTTCAAGAAATGATCAGTCAATCCAAAAATTTCAAGAACTTTGAAAGTTTCTCTAAGTGCAGTCACAAAAACCATCAAGCGTTATGATGAAACTGGCTTTCATGAGTACCACCCCTGGAAAGGAA
Source organism: Esox masquinongy (assembly GCA_016801175.1). NCBI lineage: Eukaryota > Metazoa > Chordata > Actinopteri > Esociformes > Esocidae > Esox > Esox masquinongy. The sequence goes on along the minus strand of JACXGI010000719.1, from coordinate 98,395 downwards.
GACACAGAGTTTCCTCTGCAATGGAGGATATGTCCATTAGCATTTCCAACCTCATTAATCGGCACATAACTGCACCTCAGATTGTAGCCCAAATAAATGCTTCAATGAGTTCAAGTAACAGACACATCTCAACATCAACTGTTCAGAAGAGACTGCCCAAATCAGGCCTTTATGGTCAAATTGCTGCAAAGAAACCATTATTGAAGGACATCGCTAAGAAGAAGAGACGTTCTTGGGCCAAGAAACACAAGTAATTGACATTTAGACCGGAGAAAATCTGTCCTTTGGTCTGATTAATCCAAATTTGAGATTTATGATCCCTAATGCAGTGTCTTTGTAAGGGAGGATGAACGGATGATCTCTGCATGTGTGGTTCCCACCGTGAAGTATGGAGGAGGAGGTGTGATGGTGTCGGTGTTCTTTGCTGGTTACACTTTTATTTAAAATTCATGGCACACTCAACCTGCATGGCTACCACAGCGTTCTGCAGCGATATGCCAACCCATCTGGTTTGCACATTGTAGGGCTATCATTTGTTTTTCAACAGGACAATGACCCAAAACACACCTCCAGGCTGTGTAAGGGCTATTTGACCAAAAAGGAAAGTGATGGTGCTGCTTCAGATGAGCTGGCCTCCACAATCACCCGACTTCAACCCAATTGAGATGGTCTGGGATGAGCTGGACCTCAAAGTGAAGGAAAAGCAGCCAACAAGTGCTCAGCATATGTGGGACCTCCTTGAAGACTGTTGGAAAAGCAGGTGAATACCTCATGAAGCTGGTTGGGAGAATGCCAAGAGTGTGCAAAACTATCAAGGCAATGATGGTCTACTTCAAAGGTATACATGTATTTTGATTTGTTTAACACTGTTTTGGTTACTACATGATTCTATATGTGTTATTTCAAAGTTTTGATGTTTTCACCATTTTTGGCCAATGTGGAAAATTGATTTAAAAAAATGAATAAATACCCTTGAATGACTATGTGTCTAAAGTTTTGACTGGTTCTGTATATGTACATAATGTGAATGTGCATCAACCTATACAACCTACTGACTATTTTTGACTGTTCTCTATAAAGTGTACTATATTTGACGAGGTATCATTGGGCTCTGGGAAAAGAAATGCATGAGCAATAAGATTTCATTAGAAACCTCAGGATAATAATTCTAGTTGTTTTCATGAATTATTATTAAAGGACCAGTGCAGTAAAAAACTTGATTTCCCCCTGTTTTTCTACAATACCAAAGAAAATAATTAATAGGAAAACCTTTTGTTATAGTTTTGACTTACATTTGCTAGCTAGCTAAGACTGAGTCAACCAAATTTGACAGCATTGCAAGCTATTTGATTGGCTTTACAAGCTAATGTAGCGATGTATCTGCAGAATGTTGTAAAAAAAAAAAGTAATTGTTTTGAACTGCCATATCTGGCAGACATAATTACATTGTGGTTGTGCATATTTACAGTCATTTGTCCTCACCTGGGATTTCAACTAACAATGTTTTGGTTCCCAGCATTACTATCTTCCTGTCATGCCACCATGTCTCAGTCAGTTATCAGTTCCTTAGACTAGATTAGATTAGATTAAACTTTATTGTCATTGAACAGTACAAGTACGGTACAACGAAATGCAGTTTGTGTCAGACAAGAAGTGCAAACAGGAGTGCAGAAAAATGTACAAGTACAAGAATATGTATATACAAGTGGAATGTATAGGTGTGCAATTAATGCAAATGCATTACATATGGCAATTCCAAATGTGCAGTGGAAAATATACAAATTTACAGAAAATGTACAGGTATTAAGTATAAGGTATGTACAATGAGATAAATAGTTGTGGCAATTCTCAATGGCATTCTGAATTTGCAATCGAGGCAAATTGAAGCAGTAAGGAGACATGTGCAACTGAAACTGAAATCCAGACTATTCGCTCATAGGATGATGTTTTTTACTTATATCAGCAGTTTATCTAGTTTATTAGTTTGTTTAATGTTGGTAGGTCATTCTACTCTGTTCGAATGTTCCTGCCTGTCACTATAATCAGTAAAAATACTGGGTTACTTTAAACAGAGATTGCTTAGTATAACACTGCTGATAAAATTACTTATTGGCATAGAAATGGTGGCTTAGCAGGAAGATTGATATGCCTTTGAGACTGTGATTTCAACTCCCAGACAAGGACATGTTAAATATGAATTGCTAATGAACATTCACAATGCCCACATGCAGAAATGTTGATTGAACATTTTTTATGATAATAATGAGTTATAAAGAAACATTTGTAGGTAAATGAACAAATGACGCAAGTTGAGAAAACACAGTTTTAAGTTGACTCAACTACTAAAAAGACCAAATTCAGGTTATAACAGTTACATGTCTGATGGAACGCAAATTGAACAAGCAGGATGTAGTCTACTCATTGTGTTGTGCAAAACTATCAACTCTGTGTATAATGTAATATTTTTAGTTATAATGCCCCGTAGCCAGTTTCTGAAAAAAGAATGGCCTATTGACTGCCAGTCAATCTGTCTTGTTTTGTTTACTATTTAATTACTACACGTCACTACTACCAAGCTCTACAGAACCAGTAGTTATTGTCATAATTTAAGTAGTAATGACTTTTAAATTGAGTTGTTACTTGTGAACACTAAATATTTACAACAAAAATCACTACATCATTATGAAGACTGTGTAAACTACTGAGCTTTTCGGTTTTGGGAATACTTAAAAACTACAGCCATTTGTGTAGTCAACCAGTTGTGATTTATCTAGTAATTTATGTAGTAATAAATGAGAAATCTGGTAATTTCACTACTTGGGAACACTATTTATTTACTACTAATTTAATTTTTTCATGAAAATTATGTAACTTCTGAGCTTTTTCAGACAATATTTCACTATTCTTTCACTGCTAGACTATTGCACATATTGTATTTTATTAACTTTAAAACTGCAATTATATAATCAAACGAGAAAATATGCTTATACAAATGTAATTGTATTTTTATGTGTTTAATTAATTACATATGAATTAAATTATATAGCATGTTTACACATTGGGTAATCACTTTGAGGCCTTGTCTACATTCAGCTTCAACAAGAATATCTTCAGAAGTTTTTTGTTGCAGCCATATTTCCGCAGCCACAAAACTTTTTTTTAAATTTAAAGACAAGAACAAAAGACAACCAATTACACAGTCATTACATTCTCAATCATCTGCTAACAGAGCTCACATAAGACAACGCAGAACAAAAATTTATAAACAGTTTTAATCCTACCAACAATGGGCAAAGGCCTCCTTGGCAACAGGTCAAGGAGAAAAAACAATGAGAATAGTATTCTTATACGAACACACAAATAGGTTTTGTGTAGTAATTCAGGTATTTCTCCAGCCCAAAAAAGGTAATGAAATCGGGAGATTGCTTGCTGTATTTTGCTTATTTACAAGTAATATCTTATGTTCATGTTAGTTTTCAATTGATTATTGTTGCAACAGACAAAATTGTTTTTTTGTGTGTTTATGTACAAGTCATGGACGGAGTGAGTGAGCACAGAGCCGCAGCACAGAGCCGCAGCACAGAGCCGCAAGCCGCAGCACAGAGCCGCAGCACAGAGCCGCAAGCCGCAGCACAGAGCCGCAGCACAGAGCCGCAAGCCGCAGCACAGAGCCGCAAGCCACAGCACACAGCCACAGCACAGAGCCGCAGCACAGAGGTTTGGAACAGAAAGGTGCCGGCAGTGGATCCTGTATACGCACAAAAATATCTGTATGAATAAAAGACACAAACTTGGATTCCAGAAACTAAGGAACTGCAGCCCCCCCCCCCCCAAAGAAAAATGGAACCAGCTGCTTAATATTAATTAATGGAAATGAC
>JACXGI010000719.1:0-94417 GCA_016801175.1 Esox masquinongy | reverse complement strand
TACAGTGTAACTAACTCCAGAAAAAAATCCACGGAATAACTCTGACGTAACGTAATGTCTTCAAATGAGTTGGATTAAGCATGTACTTCTCTTGGGTTAGTAATCCTCTGCTAATGCCGGGGTATGGAGGCGTGTCGATACAGGCAGTCCAAACATCAAGCATAGTGCATCTCAGACGGCACCCTATCCCCTACATAGCACACTACATTTGACCAGGGACTATGGGGCTAGCAATGCACGGTATATGTAATTGGGCGCCATTTTAGGACACAACCTACTGTTTGTACGTAGAATCTGTCTCTTAGAGTTGATGAGGTGTATGATGGGATTTTGTCACCCTTTCGCAAGAGTGCAATCGGTAATGCGCAGAAAATCACTGGCCCGGGAGGTAGGGAGACATTTTACTGGTCTCAACACTGGAAAAAAGTGTCACAGGGTGGGTAATGAATAGGTTTGTGGTGTTTTCCTTTTTGCCGGCTTTTCCGGTTACGCTGAAGGCTAGTGCATTCCAGACCTCTCTCCATAAGTCCCCCAGCGGTTTCTTGTCTGACGGGTCTGTCGTACTCAACAGGCTTTGGGGCGGTGGGGCATATGTGTATAAACATGTTTGTGTCTGTGGGTGTGTGTGTTCATATGAGTGCAAATGTACACGCGTGTTTATGTGTGCGTGTGCGTGTGTGTGTGTGTGTGTGTGTGTGTGTGTGCGTGTGTGTACGTGCTGGGGGGGGCGCACTTTGATTTGAAGCTACGTTCTGAGGCCTTCTCAGCAAGCCATTTTTGTTGGCTGAATTGGAAAGAATGCAAGAGATACAGACTGAGATGTATAGGCCTTGGAAAATGATGGGAGTAGTTAACGCCTCGTGGATGACCCCTCTCTGGCTCTAGACTTATGAACCCAGAGAGGTAAGGGGTTTATATAAACAAAGCAGCTCTTAATTTGGACTCACATAACCAACATTAGTCTGAACAGACCCGAATTCCAACTAGGCATCAATCTACAGAGCAAGCTTTTCCCCTTCCACTCCTCCAGGTCTGGGTGCATGACCTAACCCATCAATAGTCTGCTGTAGAATAACACTCACCATGAGCTCATTCCTACTTGAAAGAGTCCAACAACTTTGTCTCTCTGATAGTTTAGGATGTTTCCCAGGCCAGCCGTAGCATTCCAAATCCCTGTAGAAGTTGAAAATGGAAATTGAATAATGTATTAGTCTTAAATATATTCTTAATATAAAATGGGATTAAATGCTGTAATTCCTTGTGCAAGTGAGAGGTATTGGATGACGGACAGAAGATCCAGGAATCTGGAGTGGTGTGGATCATCTTTACCTCAGGGAGAGGAAGCCGGGAAGTGGTGTTATCCTGGCGGGAGACATCGACCCATTGAGCAGAAAGTCGCCCAAATTTAATGGAGCAATTACTATGATTTACTCACTAAACAAAAACATTTCTAACATGGCCACCTTTTCACTCAGGCACACAGAGGACAGCTGTATAAGGTCCTTGTATTTAGTCAGAGTAGTTTGAAGATATTCTGAAAGTTTCAATATTGATGTGACAAACAATTGTAATGTTATGCTCAAGCCAGTTTGTAGTGTGCTATTGTTACCATAGTTTCAGAACGCATGCCTATAGAAAATGGCTTTACTTATCTTAAGAGCTTACAAGAAATGTGCAGTTAAAAATGTCCGCCATTGGCACATTTAAATCACCATCCCTTCCAGTAAATAATTCCTTTTTTGTCTGTACTTTGTCTGTCTAGTCTCCGGCCATCTTTCCTATTTACCAATACACCTAATGACACCAAATGACAAGTAATCAATAGCTGAGAGGAAAAGTGGCATGCGGGGAAACTCAAATTAATCTAACAAATGACACTGAGTGCCTTGGCCCAATGCTTTTCCATTTACCTTTAGAGAAGGCTCAATTAGCTAAGCTAGTTAGCTTAGATGCAAGTAATTTTGTCAATAGCAACCAGCTATCCAAGAAAACTATTAATCTATCGTCTTTGGCAGCCTAATATGAAAAAAAGAAATGTATCATATATTTTATGAAGACTAGGCTACTTGTTAGATGGTACTTATTGATAGCTATTGGGTGTAGTAGGCGTGCCGCCGGTAAGTTCAAACTTCCACTCAACACGGGTGAGCGAGTGAAGGTAACTCAGGCACAACACAGGGGGTATATAATAAACCGTTCCATGTATAAATAATCACCCAAATCAAAGTAATTTAGCTAAAGGCTTGTATAGCGCACACACACATGGGCAGGCACATACCAATGATCAAAGGTACCCTCCGCATATCCGATACTCCCCTGGTCATGAACAAGATGGGGGAGACCGGCCGCCACAACAAAGCACCATATCGGGGCCCTACAAACAAATGACCTTTGGGCCTGATGACATCACGTGCCGCCGAGCAGAGCAGAGAGAAATTAAGCCATTAGCCCAGTGGCAGCCGGCCTTGCTGTAAATCAAGCCCTTTTCCAATAAGGCTGCCTTGCTTGGTCATCCATCACCGGAGTGGACGCAGGCAAAGCATGGCGACACGGGAGCTGGCCCGGCCCCGGGATGGAAGAGATGTAAACAGCCGTAATGACCCCGGCCAGCTGCCGCCCCTCTTGCCCCCCCCCCCTGCATGAAATAAGAACACTGTGGTAAGCAATCTGGGATTGTGATGCAGAAGTAACGTTGGAATGAGGGGAAGATTCTGGAACCTTTGACTGGGGAATAGCATGTCATCTACAATGTATCGTTTGAGCAAATTGTTCTTCTGCGTATCAACAATAATAGTATCAGTGGTGTGAAAGTAAATATTAACATTTCTGAGACACAGCCCATATCAAGTTTATCTTACCGCTTTTAATGACTTGTCTATTTCTATTGTACGGTTCTGCAATCATACGTTATGTTGTCCACAGGCTAACTGCTATGGCTGAGAGAGATCAGAGCCTGGTTCACAGTTACAGCAATGAATGCTAAACCTAAACCTATACACAAAGCATTAGGCAGTCACATTTTAGTAACGCCCTTGTTCTAACATCCTCTTCAACTCTCTAAAATAAGTTAACTCCAATTAACTTTTTATGTCTCTCTGATGGTAGCACACTTCATACCTCTGGGGCAAAAGCAATTGGAGAAACAGTGTCCATAAAAGTTGCACAGATGGAGGAAACAGTATCTTACGCAAGCCAATATGTGAGAGATGACATTTGAGGGAAATGTTGAGAGACTTTTTAATAATATCTTGAATCTGTACCATCAAAATAAAATAAACTTTTGCCAAATACAGGATAATCCCAGAGTTTCATTGCAGTTCGGTGATTGCAGTCTGGTTCCCAATAGTCCAATAAAGATTCTCCATAAATTGAAACAGCCCATGTCCTGGAACAGGCAAACAGGCTTTACTTTACCTCAGAGAACTTTCTTGGGAAACAGATATTAAATGAGTCTGGGAAACAAGTTTGTATGGAGGCAGTGCTCAGTGCAACCTCTCAGAGTACATATCTGAGTCGATATTCGAGCTACTTAGAGTCAAGTTCCCCTAATCCATGCCATCTCAATGATTAGGATCAAGGCAGAGCTGGTACTTGATTCCTGTGGCATTTCTTTTTTTTGTGAGTCTCTCAATGGACACAGAGTAAGATAAATCATATCAGATAGAAGTAAAGACACGTCACCCGCTAGTTGATGTTTCTCTACACCTGCTGTTGATAGGTTATATAATAATAGAGTCATCAACATGTGTGGATGCTGCAAAGTGGGCCATCCCCACCTTCTAAACTATGAGAATCTGTTGAGCAGTTGTTAAATCTCTCCCGTGCAGATGGTAGCAAAATGTGGCCTTGTATTTCTTGATTTTGTTGACAAAATTATGTAAACATCATCGTCTTCAATTTGGAAAAATTGAAGCTTTCCTTCAAGACAGAAGGGATGAAAGGCAGGTCTGGGGAAGCGAATGGACAGGAGATTAGCTAGCTGTCAGGTGCCTAAAAACCTGACAACTTCACTTCCTCACAAACAGTACCAGTTCTCAGAAAGTGGATGATGAGGGGTGGTACCAAGTTCCCTCAACACACTGACCATGCTTACTAAAAAAGCAGGTAGTTCTCTGATCTGAATGCAGATTTGCTCGATTAAATATGTGCTAGGGACAATTTAATTTTATGTACCGAATTTCTTGAGGCTCTGTGGTGGAGCTGGGAAAGAGCACGGCCACTAATGTAGCTAAATATGTCAAGGTGACCGGAGCATGAGCAGGTTTATCTAGACCAACATTTCTGGTTCAACCAAGAATTCCATGCAGAGGCATCTGGTACGAAATCCAAACAAAAGGTGCTCCCTGCTCTCCTACCTCATCTCAGACCAGGCTACTGGGCACCCAGATGAAGCACACGGGACAATCGATCCACGAGGATGGCTGGTTCAGGTCTGCAGGGACAGCCCGGATAGAGGTACAGTAAGAATCCTGGAGCAGACGTTCCTCAGCGAAGGCAGGGTATGTAACAACGGTACCCAGCGCCGCACGGGGAAGACGTGAGACTGGATCACCAAGCAGGGAGCTTATCAACGGGTGTTCAAGTTCCATCCTCCTAGGTAATTCGATGGGCCACTAACTTCGAGTTGCTCAGCCAAGCAAGTTCCGCCATTTGTTGCAGACAATAGTTGGTGACTAAACACTAGGTTTCCACTCAAGTTTCCACCGTGTGTGTTATGTGTAAAACTTGAATGATATAAAAGTCCCTTCCCCACATTTAACTCCACATGTTAAAGAAATCAAAAACAAGCAACTGAGTTTCCTGTTCGGGCCTTTTGAATGGCGGTGGAGGATTGTTTTCTGCAACCAGTGTGTGCATCTGCCAGGTCCTTTCCAAGTTTACGAGGGTGTCTCTGCTTCTTCCGGACATAATGTTTGATGCTTGCAGCGGTCAATGGTGAATGTGCACCGAATCTCTCTGGATAAAAAAAGCCACTGACATGTGTACTGGCTTCAATTCACACTACGTCCAATGCCCTTTTGGAGCATGACTAGGCCATCTGTCACCCCAGTGCCAAGAAGAGGAAAATACTACATCCCATTCCAGACTAACACACTAAATGAGTTTCACACCAAACTCAAGGTGATCACAGTGTGCCAGCTGTTAGTCTGTTCCTACTATTCATTTTATTTCCCTCGTTTCAGTCACAAACTAATGATTCTTTATACTTCATTATGTCTTCATACTTCATGTATTCATATGTTTTTCTAGTTCATATTCATCTTCATACTTACTCATACATAATCTATATTCTTCATACCATCTTGCTTCTTCATATGTCCCAGTTTTCAGACAACAGTCATAGATTTTCTAACTAAAGCTGTCTTCTTGTTATAGGTCAGCCCTCAGTCAGTAAATCATAAATACGGAAGTTTAATCGCAGTTGATAATTCAGTAATCAGATTATTTACTCTAATCAGAATTGCCCGTAAAAATGTTGCTGCTCACAATCTTGTACCAAACTCGCCCACAAACTTTTCATGAGCATGTTTGATCAGTGATGCATTATTATCACTGAATAAACAACCATGGATATGACTAGAAAAAGTTACATTGTATGAAGTTACTATTATAGCAACAACATCAGCCTACACAACACTGTTCTCTGCACCCTGCAATACTCGGAGGGGCCCCCGCAAGAAAGTGACATGCGCTGCCTTGTAAAAAAGAGCACCAAGTTTACACTAGAAAATAACACATTGGCTCAAGTATTGTTCAATACAAAATAACACATTGGCTCAAGTATTCTTCAATACAAAATAACACATTGGCTCAAGTATTCTTCAATACAAAATAACACATTGGCTCAAGTATTCTTCAATACAAAATAACACATTGGCTCAAGTATTCTTCAATACAAAATAACACACTGGCTCAAGTATTCTTCAATACAAAATAACACATTGGCTCAAGTATTCTTCAATACATTTTTTGGAAATACAGTATGTTGTAGTGTATTGCCCTTGGTGCCCTCACACAGGAATTGACACTCCAGCTCATTCACGCATACTCAACATGCACTCACTTAATCACAATCACAGTCTCTCTCACTCATTCTTACACTCACTCTATTCAAACACACTCATACTCACATTCACCCACACTCATACACTCATTCAGTCCACGCTGCTGAACCATGTACAATGTAAACACTGGTAATTTTCCATTTTCGTATATCACTATTTCTTTATATGCTATTCTTTATTATTGTATTCATACATTTACATTCTATGTACTTTCTCTTTCTTGTCATTGTACTTTCTCTTTCTTATTTTATACTGAGAATTGAATTGTTTAGCAGATAAGAAATGCATTTTGCCACACCCACAGCAGTGTGATCAGCTGTAACGTTACCCAATGAAACTTAGAAACAGGATTGGCCAAATGCCAGTATTCTTAGTCCACATTGGGCTGTCACTGGTGCCTGTTGGCATGATCGACAGATCATGGCCCTCAACCATGTCACAAAACTCTTGCTGTGTTTCTTGCTGTCTCCCATTCAGTCTTCTCACAATACTAGGAACTTAAAGCCATGTCATGTGTGTACATTACATTGCATTACAATACAGTGGGCAAGACTAGAGAGTTGTGTACACACATCCACCCTAATCACACACATATTTTACATTGAAGCGAATAAGTGGGCACTATTAGGGGTAGCTTTTTGGAGCCCTTTCAGTTGGATCTGACTGTGCTACTTATCATATAATTTATGGCCCGGTAATAAAACTGTAACCAAGAGTCATTAGCGCACATTAAAGTGTGTGTTGAAGTGGAAATCTAAAGGGGGCTGTCGAAACATTATATTTAGAGTGCAGCATGCTTAAACAGTATACCATCGCTGGTGGAGAATTAACAAATGTGTTTATCGATGAAGTTCCGTTTCAAGCGAGGCCAAGTGTTCAAAGAATGGAATGTCTGGATCTCCCGTTATTAAAAGTGATTCCTATAGTCAAAGGAAGACATTAAGTACGGTTCTGATGTCGTGTCTGCTTGATTGTCTTCATGTGGCTTCTTCTCTGAGTCCGGGGCCAAGACCAACGGTTCAGTCAGTTAAATTTTTTTGTCATAAAGAAATGCTTCATCCTTCTCTTCGGCAACATTATTTCTAGAAATATCCTTGCATTTCAATAGTTAAATAATGACTCCAATGTTTTGAATTAAAATATTTTTTCTTTCTTTCTGCATGACACCATTTAGAGCCAAATGTTTCCACGTAAGTGTCACCTACTGTGGCAGACATTTTCCAGTTTTCTGGGAATTCCGAAATTCTCAAAGACGGCAAACCGCAAATACTGCCTTTGATAAACTGTCTGTTTTCAATGAAGCACCCTATTTCTCATACTGTTAAATTACCTCCTTTTCCCTTTCTCTCTATTCTTCAAATAAACGTAACCAAAACACATTGACAGTTTCTTGGAGGCTTGGTCTAAAATACCAGGGGAAACAAAAATAAACCAGTTGCACTGCCCAGGAATAAATCTGGTCCACAGAGGTTGTTATGTCATACTATGTTAAGACAATATCCGTGTCCCAAATAGAACCCCATTCCATACTACTGTCCTGCACGAATTTTGACTAGGTCCCATATATGAAGTAAAGAGGAAGTAGGAGTAAGTATCTCAAACGAATCTTTTCATTAAATCACACTATTGCCCACATTGGATAGAAATACAATAGATACTTAATCACAGCTCACATAAAACAATAATAACATCATTTATTATCGTTTTAGGGATCCTGCCAAATCTCACTGCCAAATAGAAGCAAACCACCGCAAATCGACTTGTGTATTTGGCACAATTTGCATTGATGATGAGGAATCGGTCTGGATCCCACATCTGACACATTTCTTGACGTGGAGAAGGAACACAACGATTGCCTAAGGACATCACGCTAAAACTGGATGTGTTACATTGAGCATTCCCAGTAAGCACCCGCTGACGTTAAAGTGTTTTGGGCGTGTTTTGTGGGTCCAGCCCTTTCTGTAACGACTTTGTTATCATCGTCCATCTGAACCAATCGTAAACCTATGTTTCGTTAAGATTCAGACCCGTCTAATACCCTATCAAAACTGTAATACTACGCACTTACACGCACATTACACTTACCGTAGGGGCACTTCTCGTTCTTTCTAAACGTTTATATGAAAGCGAAAAGAACTGATTGCTGTGTTTGAATTTAATTTAGATCGAGCAGAATTTATAGTCCGAGCCTATTCGGTGACAACGGTGAGTGATGGGGATCGAGGGTGACAGTGTGACTGACACTGCATAACCTGCTGCTTAATGACAGCTCTGCATCGTGTGGGTTCCGGGATATATTTGAGCAAAACAGAGAAAAAAAGATCCGGTAATTCACACAGCACATGTGCATCTCCCTCCCCCGCCGAGTGCACTGCTGCAGCTGCGAAGCCCACTGAACAGTGTGCCGTTGCATTTGGCGAAATAGATTTCAGTCATTCATGAAATCGCTGTGTATTCTGATGCATTCAGACGGATCAAATTCATCATTAGATTAATACCCATTAAGCTTTGCAAGTGCATTTTTAACTTTACATGTTGGTCATTTTAGTAGTCTGTTATCGTAAACAACTGAAAACAATAGATGAGCGCAACTAATATGAATTTACAGCCCTCAATCCACTCCAAGGCAAAGTTCTGTATGGTAAGTTGCAAAGCTACATTGAAGTTCAAGATACTTAGCTTCATTCTCTGCATTTCACAATGCAGTTGATTAGTGACAGTTTCCTAGATATTTCTGTAAGATTGACCACAGGTAAAGCATTCACAAAAGAATAGGCAACCTATTATTCTGATGCAAACATGTTGATTTTACAGTGCATATTCATTGATGGCAATTAAAGTTGGTCGAAAAAAAAATCCAGGGCCAGGCACAAAGGATGGATGTCATTGCTGATGTTGGTTCAGGAGGGTTGGAGGGTTGGTTCAGGAGGGTTGGTATTGGAAGTGATACCTAATGGCTTGCTTTCTTTCTGGTAGTGAATAGGACAAACTATTATATTTTGTATCATTTTAACTGAGCATTTGATCAGTTATATTAAAGGGGCCATTTGATTTTTACTGTACTACTAGCATAAAAACAAGCATAAATGATCAGACAATATCTGCAATTAATGTTTCAAATATTCTTTCTACAAAATTGTTCTGAGTTACTGAGATATTCCCCATTTAAACTTTCTTGCCGGTCCGTCTATAGTTTCATTGACTTGTCATCTCCATGTACTCACTTTATACACTTACAGAACTGTCCCCTTCAACCTAATCCACCCTGGACTAGCTAGTACTATTTCAGTGTCATTCTGTTAGGGGAGGAGGAGACTGTGTTGTTATTTAATTTCAGTTTAGTAAATGTTAGAGGCGGGCTGCATTTTTAAGACATAATGTTATTTACAACGTCTAATGTTTTCTGAACTGATGTCAATTCAAAAAGAAGGTATTTTAGGGCTTTTACAAAATAGTACACATAGTAATGGTTAAAACGTGATTATTGTTTAATAAACATTTATTTTTCTCCGTGACACTGCAAAATTGATATCAGGCTGAAAATCTCTTAAACCAAAACAGTTAGAGACCAAATAAATGATATAAAATAATGCTTCGATATCTGTTACGGGTGATAAATTGCATAGTGTATATCTCATTCCAATGATTCTCTGCAGTGACTTACGACAGGGGTTTATGATTACAGCAACCTGTGGGTTGTGTCATGCACAGTAGGCTAACAGTCCGGCCAAAATTCCCTAGCCTGGCCCGGCTTGGAACATCTAGGCCTAAGTAGACAATGACTGAGTAGAAAGATTACAGACCATCATCTGAAACTGGTCTAAAAAATATCTTCTAACCTAAAAGCTCGGAGCTACTTTATTAGAAGCCAGGCCATTGTAGCTCACATTTCAAAGTGCAGCAATGTTTATGGGAAGAAAGTAATTTAGCCCTGTAAAAGCCTACCCGCTCTAATGCAAAAAGCAGGTAGGTACCTTTTCACGTCTGACAGCACGGTGATAGATTATTTTTCAGTGTATAGAAACAAAATGTTTACTTTAGCACAGCAGGGTATCCTATTCCGAGTTACCCTCCATGAAATATTGTGCATATCTGTCTCTGGCCAGGGGCCAGTGAATGTGGTATGGTGAAGTAAAGGATGTTGATGAATGCTGGGGCTTTAGTCAGTCTGCAATCACCAAGGGATACAACTAACTACACCCTGATTGAAGTGCCTTCATTCATCCCAATATTCAGGGCGGGGGGGGGATTATCTTGTGATGACTCGGGGTAAGTCCAGATCAGGGCTTAGCCCCCCCCCCCCCGTCTGGAATTTGGAACATTTTGAATATCATCTTTGCGAAAATATTTTGAATCGTAGCTCAAACACGGGCATACAGGTTGGTCGGAAGACCCTGGGTTCGTACTCACAAAGACAGCAGGTCGTTTGATGACAGGTTAAAGTTCTAATATTGCAGTTCTTCAATTGCAGTTCCCTTCAATTGCAGTTCTCAACATCACAATTGGAGACTTGATAATAACCTATAAATTCTAATGGGTCTTTCGGTGGAAGTACATTTCAGGCATCAATGCAACCTACTCCGCCGACTCATCTTCCCCTCTGAATATCTGTTAGCTAATATGTACCAAATAAAACAGTGCTGTCAAATTTAACACAGCATTTTTATATTGCACAAAACAAATGATTCATTGGTAATGATTATAGTGGGCTCAATTGTGACTGTCCACGGTGATATAATCAGCAGTAAAACACTGCATGGAGTTTCTATTTCGGTATGGCATTGAATAAGTGATGTTTCTCTGAACCTCAGGTTCCAGTGAGCTAGTTTCAGTCACCAATCAGAGGCAGCCTGTCAGTTCAACATTAAAGGAGGTTCGCTACTCTGCATTAGCTGCCTAGCTACATTAAAATGCATAAAGGAATCTAGCTGTTACGCCCTAGTTTAGCACTGGGATTAATGACTTTGTTGACCATATTAAGTCTACATAGCATCCTAGGCATCTCTGCAGTCTGCAATGTTTTGTGAGAATTTGCACCGTTCACTCTCACCCCTCCTCTCTCTTTGTTAACACTGCGCATCCACCCTGAGCTAGTCTGAGTTAACTCTAGTCTGCATGATCCAAAAACCAGCCTACTGATACTGCTAAGTTGTTTTATCTTTTAATCGGGATTTCAATTATTTTAGTAGCCTGCTTTAATTTTGTTATTGAGCTTCCATTCACAGTTAACTCCAGCCCCAAGCATGCTGACTTAAACAGTTAGACAATCTAGCTAGGTACTCTAACTTGATGGTCCATCCAAAATGGCTTCTGGTCTAACTTATGAAGCTGAAAGATTGGGAATTATCTGGGCTAGTTAATGCTAACTTCAAGAAAAAGTTGGTGGCTAGTAGGATTATAGATACACATCAAAACATTTTCTTTTTATGTATTGATCAGGAAATAATCAGAAGGCTAAATCTGATTTGATGAAATTCATTTACAGGCATACCTACTGCGAGTCTTGTACACCACACAAAGTTATGCTGGGTCACTCTACACACCAAAAGTGGTGGATATTCTGTTGAAGACAGTCAACAACGACTGGCAACCAAGGTATAATATGAATCTGTATCCATGTTCACAAGCCTAGAAAATATCTGTTTAGAAATTGACTGCGAAGTGGAGATGAGGAAATGAGAACAGACACATTTTCGGAGTATGTGCAAAGATCACAGTCCTTCTAGAGTCGTCTCTTAATGATTGGTTAAAATCTCTGTTCAACGATTCAACACTAAGCTTTAGTGTTGAAATCATTACAGATTTCCTGAATTGGACACACTCTGAAACAGGCCTTATTAAGCAGTGCAAGTGATGTGGTTTAGAATATAATTTATTTATTTAAATTAATTACAAATAGATCTATGTAGACAGATGTACAGCAAAATAAACAGTAATATAAAATTAAGTGTGATTAATGAGAAAGAACAAAAACCGTATGCTTTTAAGGACAGAAGGACAGATGTTGCAGTAATACATTTTAACTTCATGTTCCCTGCAATCTCCAAATACAAAAACATATATATTCATAATTCATAAAAATAAAGGCTTAGAAATGAACCCCTTTGGGCTCAACAATGTGTCAACACAGACAATAAGTGTAAGAGCAGCCAATGTTGTGGAGAAAATATTTATAAATATTCTGTGTCCAAAATATTGCCCCAATGTGTTAGCCTTCAAGGAATGACATTTATCTATGTTTATACTGTATTGAGCCCTACAAGGCCCACATGTTTTAATGAACCCCCACACTGCCAGTGGCAAAGCACTCAGGCATGAGAAGGGCCAACAGTGCTTAGGTTCTCACTGAAATTCAACCAAACTAACCCAGCTGTTTTTGTGATCTGCTATATGCTCCAATCATTTACAGCAATGTCAGTCCCCTAATGAACTCTGCAATTAGGTGTTTGAACATTTGCCCTACAACCACCTAAGGCTAGATAAACAAATGGAGTAGGGCTAGTATGTTGAGGTATGGGGTTCTGTACAGACACAGTATTTCCTCCAAGGCGAATGACATTTTGTTTGAGAATTTTTCAACAAAAGAGGCCACCAAGGCATCTCCTGGCTGCCCATTTGATGCTTCATACCTAAATTGGAAGTGACGGGCCTATGGCTCATGCTCTTTCATCTCACTATCATTTGGGCAGGGTGTACACATTCGGTGTGACATCTGTTACTCTTCAATGTGCTCAAGCAGCAGCAGACACGCTGCCTCCAGTCTTGTCGGAATAAGAGCCTGGTGAGGCCCACATGCATGTAGGGTGCCAGGACAGATTTGTCAAGAACAAAAAGGTTCTGAATTGACATTCTCCATTGAAATCACATTTTATGAATGTACAGTATATTGCATTGAAGTTCCATTAGAAATCTATCAAAATAGCAATAAACCTAGAGTACACTTTCTCCAAATGTTGGTGTGTTCATTCATAATTGATTATGTTTATTTGCAATCAACATACAATACCCCATAATGACAGAGCGAAGACATGTTTTTATGTGTGCCAATTTGAAAAGCTAAAATATCTCATGTACATAGGTAATCAGACCCTTTGTTTAGTACTTTTTAGTACATTTGGCATTGGTCACAGCTTTGTTTCTCCTTGAAAATGCCTCTCCCAGATTTGCACATCTGGATTTGGGCAGGATTTCTCACATTTGTTTCAAGCAAATCCTCTCAAGCTCTGTTAGAGTGAATGGGGAGTGTTCAAGACCCCCTACATATCTTCAGGACTCCCTACATTTGTTCAATTGGGTTCAAGTCCAGGTTATGGCTAGGCCACTGAATGACATTCACAGACTTGTCCTGAAGCCAAGTCTGAGGACCCGTGTTCATCCTTTCCTCAATTCTGACCAGTATCCCATTCTCTGCTACTGAGAAGCATTCTTATAGTCTGCTCCCACCACCATGCTTCACCATAGAGAACCTATTAGCCAGGTGTTGAGAAGTGTCTTGTTTTTTTCCACAATGCTGGCCATTCAGGCCTTAAAGTTTGATTTTGGTCTCATCAGACCAGATCATCTTTTTCCTCATGCTCTGGGTGTCCTTTAAATTCCTGTGGACAAACTTCATGTATGTAATTTTCCTTTTACTCAGGAGTGGCTTCCATCAAGCAAATACCATAAAGGCCAGTTCTGTAGGTTCTCCCATCTCTGCAGAGAAATCCTGAAGCACTGTTAGACTGGGTTCTTAGTCACCTCCCTGACTAAAGCCATTCTTGCCAGGTTAGTTTGGTCAGACAGAAAGCTCTAGGAAGAGTCTTAGTGGTTCCACACTATTTCACTGTGATGAAACTTTCAAAGCTTTATCAATTCTTTATAACCTAACCCAGATCTATGCCTCCACACAATTCTATTTCTGAGATCTAGAGAGTTCCTTGGACGTCATTGCTTAGCTTTTGCTCTGACATGTATTATGAAGTGTGGGACCTTATGTAGACAGTGTGAATGACTTTCTAAATCATGTCCAATCAATTGAATTTGCCACAGGGGAACTTCAATCAAGTTATAAAGACAGTGTAAAGATGATCAAAGGACACAGGATGCATCTGAGCTCAATTTCGAGTGTCATGTCTAAGGATCTGCGCACTTATGTTCAAAAGATATTTCAATTTTTCATTTTCAATTAATTAGCAGACATTTCAAAATGTATGTTTTTCCTTTGTTGTGTGATTGTCGTGTGATTTGTAGTGTAATTGATGGCATAGCAATAAATGTAATCCAGCTAGGTTTTTTTGTGTTACTGGATGTGGGAACTTGTAAACAATTTTTCTTACCTCTCTTCATGTCCCCCTCACACTTTATTTGAATGTCTATGACAGCCTGTTCATTGTCTTTAATTTGTTGTGATGCAGGGACGCCTTGGCCAAAAATAGCCAATAAAAAGTAACATCTGGTTCACTGCTAACAAAGCTGAATCCTCCCCTTTTATATTTGAAGAAAATGTAAAGCCAAACCAAGGTAACAGCAGGAAATTATGCGGCCATCTGACACATTAATCAGAGTAAAAATAGAATCCCCATCTACGGTAATGGATATATAACATTTTCATGCCAACAAGAATGGAATAACCATTTATCTGAATAAAAGGGGACTACCTAAACGTTAATACTCAGCCACCAATGACTGGAACAAACTGCAAAACACCCTTAACACTCTCCTTTAAAACTAAACTAATTGAGCTGTTATCTGATTCATGCTGAATCATCTAATCTGTTTGCATTTGTGTCTTGCTGAATATAGTGTAATTGGATTACTATGCTTATTATCCCTGTATGCAGTATGTCCCTGTTGTCCTGTACATAAGAAATGGTTCTCGACTGTCTTAACTGGTTAAATTATGGTTGTAGCATACATTTATAAAAACATTGCATAATATTTTTTCTGTGAAAATACAGCACATTCCCTGTGAATTAGATATAATGGTCCCCTTTTGTGAAATAGAAAACCCATGGGGATTGATTTGATCATAATGTTGCAAACCTGGCGGTAACAAAAAAATGCCACGGAAAATCAACATCATGTTCAATTGCCCTGCTTTTTATCTTTCCCTATCGAAAAATAAATATGCATTGGATAATTTCAGGTTAATTTGCTAAATGTGATATTTGACATTCAATTGAAAAACTAGCTCCAGCAACATTTCTGGATTCCATTGCCTTTTTGTTTTTCAGTATCCAATGGTTTGAATGCACACTTTTTGATGGATTCTTTAACTGGGAAAAGAGTTCAGTATCTGACTCCAATAAGCAAATATTATGTTATCATAACTGTATGTTTGATCTTTCATTAAATTTGACAACAGTTTCTAAGTACAGTTGTGCTCATAAGTTTGCATATCCTGGCAGAAACTGTGAAATTTTGGCATTGATTTTGAAAATATGACTGATCATGCAAAAAAAACTGTCTTTTATTTAAGGATAGTGATCATATGAAGACATGTTATCACATAGTTGTTTGGCCCCTTTTTAAATCATAATTATAACAGAAATCACCCAAATGGCCCTGATCAAAAGTTGACATACCTTTGAATGTTTGGCCTTGTTACAGACACACAAGGTGACACACACAGGTGAAAATGGCAATTAAAGGTGAATTTCCCACATCGGTTGCTTTTTATATTGCCATTAGTGTCTGTGTATAAATAATCAATGAGTTTGTTAGCTCTCACGTGGATGCACTGAGCAGGCTAAATACTGAGCCATGGGGAGAAGAAAAGAACTGTCAAAAGACCTGCATAGCAAGGTATTGGAACTTTATAAAGATGGAAAAGGATATAAAAAGATATCTAAAACCTTGCAAATGCCAGTCAGTACTGCTCAATCACTTATTAAGAAGTGAAATATTCGGGGATCTCTTAATACCAAGCCAAGGTCAGGTAGACAAGAAAGATTTCAGCCAAAATTGCCAGATGAAAAACCCATAAGGACCCTCAGGAGAAATACGAGCTGCTCTGGAAAAAGACGGTGTGGTTGTTTCAAGGAGCACAATACAACGATACTTGAACAAAAATGAGCTGTATGATCAAGTTGCCAGAAAGAAGCCTTTCCTGCGCCAATGCCACACAAAAGCCTGGTTACAATATGCCCGACAACACCTTGACATGCCTCATAGCTTCTGGCACACTGTAATTTGGAGTGATGAGATCAAAATAGAGCTTTATGGTCACAACCCTAAGCGCTATGTTTGGAGAGGGGTCAACAAGTCCTATAGTGAACAGAATACCAATCCCCACTGTGAAGCATGGTGGTGGCTCACTGATGTTTTGGGGGTGTGTAAGCTCTAAAGGCATGGGAAATCTTGTGAACATTGATGGCAAGATGAATGCAGCATGTTATCAGAAAATACTGGCAGACAATTTGCATTGTTCTGCACGAAAGCTGTGCATGGGACACTCTTGGACTTTCCAGCACAACAATGACCCTAAGCACAAGGCCAAGTTGACCATCCAGTTTTGCTACAGCAGAAAAATTGAAGGTTCTGGAGTGGCCATCACAGTCTCCTGACCTTAATATCATCGGGCCATTCTGGGGAGATCTCAGACATGTGGTTCATGCAAGACGACCAAAGACTTTGCATGACCTGGAGGCATTTTGCCAAGACGAATGGGCAGCTATATTACCTGCAAGAATTTGGGGCCTCAGAGACAACTATTACAAAAGACTGCATGCTGTCACTGAGGCTAAAGGGGGCAATACACATTATTAACTAAGGGTATGGAGACTTTTGAACAGGGGTCAGTTCATTTTTTTCTTTGTTGCCATGTTTTGTTTTATGATTGTGCCATTCTGTTATGACCTACAGTTGAATGTGAATCCCATAAGAAATAAAAGACGTGTTTTGCCTGCTCACTCATGTTTTCTTTACAAGTGCTACATACATTACTAATTCTCCAAGGGTATGCAAACTTTTGAGCACAATTGTATATTACCAATTCTCCAAGGTTATGCAAACTTTTGAGCACAACTGTAGCTAATTACTTCTGTGAAGAGTTTAATGAGTTATTATAAAAGTGTTATTACGACAAACAATAATACTTGCTATTTATTTATACTTTTTGTGAAGAATTGGTCCAATCTAGATGAAATCAAAGAGGGAACTGTGGATCTGTCTCCATACTGTACGTCCTTTTGATGCAGCACAGGTTTGAGTCCTACCGCTCTTTCAACAAAAACGTTTTCTTCTATCTTTCACCACTTCCCTAAAAATACAATTATCAATTTCAAAAGTTACAATAATTGTTCAGATTGAAAATGCTAATTTAAACAAAATGGCCACTATTGACCAATAAACATTACCATGGGTGTAAACTTGCACGTGAATGCAAGAAATCTATCAAGGATATTTTATCGTAGCAAAATTTGGTGCACATGTTCCAAACACTTTTAAGACTCAACATATGCAAGAAAATTCCTATTGACTAGATGGTGGCATTATAACAGGCATGTTTGTATTTCATAAATTTGGCACACATGCTCAGAGACCTCATTCTTGCTAACCAATTTGAGGTCTACGACACCACTGGTACAATTCTGACTACATTTTGGGGGATGCTGTGTTTTTAAAAAACTGTGATTACCCCAGGGAGGGCAGTGCATTTTTACAGTTGTTTTTTTATTGAAAGGGCAGTTAGAAAGTTCAGTAAGTAAAGTAAGGAGGCAAAGACTTGAAATTGTACTGAGAATGGACTCTGGGAGTAGGGAGGAAATAATACCACTACATCAGATTCTGGTATTATTTCATCAAAATTTACTGAACAAACATTGGGATACTTATAATACCGGCTACCATTGCCAATTCGGAACAACTTGTATGTTGTCTTTGTGCCCTCGCTTTGCATGTTACTGGTATCGTTCTGATGATTTTATGTGCAGCAACAACGCAGATACGATGCTCTCGAATATAAAACATCTGATCGGTTCTGATACGGAGGTCGAAAGGCATTATGGGAACAACATCATGGCGGAATATTTGAATCCCCTAAGTGAGTGTAGTTCTAAACCGAAGCTTTTTAGTCGAGGTTTTTTGAAGATATTTTGGTAGATATTGTGTTCCAAGTTCTACTATAAAACACAGTTATTATTACGGCCAACAATATGACAGAACGGCAAAAATATTGTGATACATCGGGAATGACGGCTGAGAAGGGGCAACAAGGAGGTGGAGTCAAACCGAAAACAAACAGGCTGAGGAGAAGCACAAGACAAACTCAGACACCTCCAACACTCACCGAGTCGCAAAAAAACTGTCAGGAAGGTCGGTATCTGGCCGTCCGTGATGTGTTTAATTGATAATTCCCTGATTCAGACAGCATAAAATATTCATAAGATACCAGCTAGCGTAAACGGTAACGAGATAACGCGGTCTGATAACTGCGTTGCTAAATTAGTTAATAATGAATATATTTTCTGACGAAGATCTACTTTAACATAACTGACATCTACATACTGTAACTGACATTTAATTCCATATCGCTAGCTGCCATGTAATAATATTTGTATCTAGCGTCAAATGTTTCTCACTGTTTGCATGTAAGCCAATTAAGAAACCTCACACCATGACGTGTCTACGTGCTGTCAGATTTCAAGACGCCAACTCGTGTGAAAACTATATCGAGATACAACAGTGTATTCAACAAAGTAAACTCTCCACTGAACGATTCAGAACTTCATGATATCATTTGGGACGCAACTACCCCCTCGCCACTCAGGACAAGTAAGCTGTATTTGTCATATGCACGTGTAAGCAATGGTGATATTTTGAACGTTTTCTTAACCATGTTTTGTAACTTCATTCACTCTGTTTTGTAACTTTATTCATGTCACATCCTAGATAGCAAAAGAGGCAAAACGTACTACCCAAACGTTGGAAATGTGGACATTTCTGATATCGTCAACAGAATTGCTCCACAGGTTTGTGACACTTCTGCTAAATTCGACGATGTGATTTGGGTGGAAAAGATAGCTGTGTATATACTTAAAATAAGAAGTAAACAATCCACTTTGTTTGTGTTCATGACATTTGACATCTTTATGTGTTGTGATAACAAGTGTAATTCTCTTATTTTAAGTATGGAAGACCTGTAGTTCCTGAGTCATCCTTGGATCAGTGGATTGGAGAAAGTGCTATTCCTTGTACCCCAGAGGTACAGCAGCCCAAGGCCAAGAAGAAATCCCCAAGGTGCGACACTAACCTACCCCTTTCTCTGTAGATGGTACAATTTCTAAAACAGAGCTTGTCATTTACACATGGCTGAAGTATGAATTTCCCTACAGGATTAATGGAGTGGCAGACCTTCTAAAGTTGGCGAAACAGTTTGATTTTAGCATTCGGCAAGATGAAGAGAGAGTGAAACATACACACAAGCAGAGTTTGGATCCTCTGTCAGACTCTGAGGACATATTGGATTTCGGTTGCCTACAAAATCAGCCTCCACCCTTTCTGCTTATTGTCCCACCTGAAACTACACAGCCTGTTAAAACAAACTGCACAAGTGTCTCCAACGACCCCATTCCTCCTGACCATGAGATGGAGGATGATTTGGATTTTTTATTTGATGGACCAACTCAACGCATAAGTGGCAACATAAGTCAAAATTCATTGCCTTGCTCAATGGAAGTGAAAATAGCTGCCACTGTTTTGTCCAAACCTATTTCTGAAAAAGGTCTGGGTTCTTTACATGGTCATACTTTGCCTGTTTCCTCACTGCCGTTTGTCAAACCAAGCCAGGCGAACATTGATTTTGATGACGACTGGGGGAGTGATGACTTGCTGGATGACTCGCTTGTTTTTGAGATGACCCAAAACCCGGACATCTTTGCCCCTCCTAAGCACTGTTTGACCCAAAGCGTGTCGAGTGAATCAAAATATGTAAATAACAACCCCTCGGCCATTTCAGACAGTGCTTTTTCTGGACAGCAGCAACGAGGATGTAGAGATGTGCAACCAGCTGTGTCTGAAGGGAAGAGTGAACCCAATAAACACAGGAAAACCTTCATGCTTGAAGCAAATCCTAATTTCCAATTGAAAATAAGTAGTAAACCAAGTAAAGAGTCCATCTCAGCAGCACAGGCCAGTTCTTCAGATAAACCTAAACCAACTTCACCCTGCAACAAAGCTGCTTCTATGGCATCTGGTTACCAACATAGCCAGCAAACACAGCACCTCTCTAATGGAACCAAGGCTATTCAGCAGGCTGTTCTTTTTCACCATGGTACATCAGTCTCTACCAAATCGAGCACATCAGTCGCAACCAACTCTTATTCAACGAAGCCCCTTCAAGATGAGGATAGCTGTTACCACAAGCATGCAGAGAACGACAGTTCAAACAGTTCAAAGGGCACAGATATAATCAGCGCCTCCGCTAGCCCCTGCGTCATCCCGGAGGATGACTTGGACTTTCTCTTCGCTTCTGACTCCATCTGGGATGACAAAGGCGACGACGACGACGACCTGTTGTGCCAGCTATGTGATACCCTGGAAAGCCAGGTGGAGAGCATGGCTGAGCCTGTTATCACACCCTCCCAGTCTCTCCCCCGCAATCAGACACCAAGCCGGACCATCGTCCCTGCGCCTGCGCCTTTAAATAGCGGCAGACACAATGTAAATGGCAACAGATACGGTGTTAATCAAAAGACTGAGGCCGCACCGCTCCAAAATCCTATCTTGTCAACCTATTCACAATCCGCTCCCAAGGACGGGTGCGTTTTCACCCAGTCTCTCCATAACAACCGTGTTCCTGTTGCTGTGGTGTCTGGATCCACCAGAACGAATTACGATGCATTACCTGGAAATGCTACAGCTAACTCCATGTCCAGGCCACAGACCCAATTAGCAAGGGAAGTGCCGAACAAAAGTAATGAGGTCCGAGGCACTGACAGGACAACTAAGCATGTCGCTGGGAGTGGTGTCCTGCCGTCGTCCTTCCCGGCTCCTGTAAACCTGACTTCAAACCCCAGTCAGTTCACGTTCAAGAGACCCTCCGGTGGCATATCCAAGTCTGTCAACTATGTGACCAGCAAAGGTAACCTTCAAGTCACCCTACTGACATCGCATTCTCTGGTACAGCAAATAAATGTATCAAGTTGTTATGCAAAGGCATTGGAACATGCGTGAGTGAACACATTGACACCAAAGCTTTATTTTTTTTAAGATATATTTCTCTGACATTCATGCTTTATTGATACATACTGTGGGGAAGATGGAGGAGGGGAGTTTTTGCAGAAAATACTCTGGTCTGGATTTTTATTCACACTGCAGCAGTACATGTTCACAGGAGGCTGCGGATTGGTCGTCTGCGCCGCCCTCGACCCCAAAGCAATAAATGTATCTATGTCAGTTATTTAATGTCAACATTCAACTTCAGTATACAGTGAGGTCCCAACATAGTTTGACAGTGACATGTTTTTTGTTCTTTCGGCTCTTTTGTAGCAGTGGATTTGACGTTATATAATGACCGAAGTGTAAGTGCTGCCTATCGGCTATAATTTCACTGTATTGTCGTCCATACTGGGTGAACTGCTTAGAAATGACATTACTTTTTGTACGTAGTCCAGCAATTTTCCATTTTAGTCATTCAGCTGTTGCTGTTATCGAAAGTTAGTGGATTCATCTTTCGTCTGACAACCACACAACCCAATAATTCAAAATAGGTTTTTAGGGAACCAAAAGTACCTAGACAAACTCATATTGACTGTGTGATTTAAAGTAGTCAAGACTTTACTAGTTGTTCCTGTATTCCTTTCATGGAATGACTGCCGGGAACCTGTCCAAACTTGTTTGATGCATTTGCATTTTGTGGTGGTTGTTTCAGTTCCACATAATGTTTAGTGCTGTGGTACCGTGATTGCAGATAATGCCAAATGCATCGCAAGTAATGCTGATTGATAATGTTGCCTTGTCATTTAATGCCCCCCTGTTATTAATGCTAAGAGGTTAGCATCTCTTGGGAGTATGATCTTAGTGCATCTATTATATTCTCAATCAACATTAATTCACAGTTAAATGAGGATTATCACCGTAGCATCAACACATTAATTTACAGGTTCTTGTATTCTTAATTATAATAAAATGTATTTAAAAAATGTTTTTTTGCCATTTGTTTCTAATGGGTAGAAAGTAATCACCAAAGCATGCTTTGACCGTTCACTGACCCTTTTGCTAATTATTGTTTTTTCAGGTTTTGTTTCAACCCAAGCAGTTGGGAAGTGCTCTGCTGAGGAGATTGAACTGAAGAAACAGCAGGCCATGGAAAAGAGACGTCAACGAATCCTCACTGCCAGCAACATGAAAACTCTATCCTGAGTCCAGGTACAAGATTCACAACGGCAGTTGTTCTTAAATGATGACTTGTCCTTGACTTCCAAAATGTACATAAACTAATCACGTCGTGTAATGATGTGAAATAAAATTCACAATTTTATCTAAGATACATTAAATTGTATGATATTTTAAGCTGTTTTCAGGTAGTTTGTCCATGATTTTACTATAATACTATATAAATCACTTTGAATGGTTTTTCTGATTTTCTTGTCAGAAAAGTAGGGTTAGTCTTGTTGAGTACATTTGCACAGTATTGAATTGTCTCTTGAAGATGGGCAAATATATTAACATAGCAAAATTATCTTAATGATTTTGTTAACTGTCAACATGAGTTAAAATTTATTATTGATTAAAATAAGTTAACACATTCGAATCCTGTCCTTCTCCCCCCTCCAGACAGTACCATATTTTGTGCAGCAGTGACATCTAGTGTCCTATTTTTATTTATTTCTGCTTCGGTCACACATTCCTCTTCCCTCATCTCTTAAGATGGGAGAGTTCTTCTGGGAAGAACTACTGTCACTAAGCACGACATACCATTCACATACTGCAGCTAACACAGATGGGTGTCTTCAGAACTGGGTGATAGTCAAGAGCACTCTCGTCCACCTTCACGGAAATGCTTTGGGGAAGAAAAAAAAACACCCACCCTTGACTGCACGTGTGGTAATGCATGTGAGTAGAGACCTGAATCTTCTCACAGTCCTGTCACAGATGATCTTATGAATCCTTTTGCTATAGTAAAATATCAGTTTGCACCGTGAGAGTCTCGAGATCTGGCCCTGACCGAACAGTCACTCGATTGGACTTGGCTCCTCTTCAAACGTGTCTACACCCATCTATCACTTTATTACATAGATCTTTTACACTGTTATTTGAGGAGCTGTATTTGTCTGTCTGCAAAGTCCATGCCGTCTCGAGCCAAACAAAATACAACTGTAATGTCTATGGTGAACCGTTCAATCAACTTTTCGCCATGACAAAGGAGCTTTTGGTTTGCGGAGACAACCGTTCGATCCTGCGTACAGACAGACGCCAATCAGAGTCTCAGTAGGGACAAATTGTACACACGTAAAGGAATCGCCCAACAGGAACGCGCACGCCACTCCGTGTCATCCGAGCAGCCCTCCGAAAGCACCTGGCCTGGGAGCCTAGCCTGTCTAGTGATACCGTCCGGACGGACTCATCCGGTCCCTTCATTAGTAGGCGGGCAGCTGTTTGATGAGGAGACGGGCTCGCTGACCTCCCCAGCAGGAGCGCATGTAAGGCGAGTTGTGTTATCACGAGACAGGTGTGTAACTGAACCTGGTGTCGGGGTGCAGAGCTCCTGCCAATCAGAAGCACCAAGTTGCTGGTCTCCTACCTGCCGTGCTTCATCACAATTCCCTTGCTTCAATGCATGGTTTCATTGTGATTTTTTTTCCCTCGGCTTTGTTGAGGGATTGAGTTATGCTTCCTCCGCTGGTGTAAATGGTGGTTTGCACTTAGTGGCGTGGTTTCAAAGTTGGCCTGTGTGTGTTTTTGGTGTAGAATTGTGATGTAGCTTGGTCAAAAAAAGACATCGCCTGCAACACGACACACCTTATGAGGGAAAATGTTTATATCAGTCCAAATCAGTTGACTGCTGATATACCCGTCCTCGTTTCAGGCTAACGATCGCTGGCATAAATCCGGTGGCATAAAGTTACCAACAGTGTTGCGTTGAACTCCCCATGACCCCTTCTTTGCTCCTTTTCGCTTCAATTTACGGCATTCCATTATTGATTCTGTCCTTATTGGTCCAGAGTGAAGACACGGATACTTCTACTCACCGAGCTTGGAATCTCACCAAAGGCCATAGCCCTCTCAGACAATAGTCAGCCAGGAAGAAGGCGAGGAAATATTCACTTCAGGGTCCACTCTTGATATCCTGTCAAGTCAAAATCTTATAGGCAGTTTATTTTTGGGATTGAATGATTCTGCCCGTGGGTTTACATTTTAGTAAATTAGCAGAAGTGCTTCCAAAAAAAACTCAGTCTTTGTAATTTTTTGTACTTAACAGTTCAGCAATCTCAGTGAATTGCAGGTCAATAAAGACATTATTATTATTATTATTATTATTATGAATACTTTCAGTCATTATAAGCCTCATTCATGATTATAATCATCATTAATTCCAAAATTGAGGTTTATTTTTGATAGAGGAGCAATTCATGTATTTGGTTGTTTTAATGGAGGAACTAGGAACTTGGTGCAAAATAAGTGTTTTGATATTAGAGGCCATTATTCTTATACAAAGTGGTGAAGATTGGAAGGTTTAGTTAGTAAAACTTATTAGTTCACTTATTGATTTTTTTGTTTTAAGAAACAGGCTTAAGAAATTGGCCTAACACCCAAAGGGCACAGGTGACTTAAGAACAAACCTCATTAAAAGAGCTAGAAAACTAACACAAGACCTAATCATTAAAAAAAACTGTTGGTCTGCTTGGAAATGTGTGGTACTAAGTAGCCCATAGTAATCAGAAACACATGAAGCACAAATGGAAGAGCAGATGAAGAGAAGAACTGTTACTGTTAAAAGTGAATTCATCATTTGGGGAGTTAGGTTTTGGTATCCAAGATTTTATTTTCTTTATCTGGGGAAATTATCCCACATTGACGAATGACAAAAATAAATGAAAAAGCAGCTTCTTAAATTGCTAATTCTCAACCCAATTCAATGTCAAAGCTGTAGAGGTGTGTTCTCTTGTTATAGACAATATGTACTTCAAATTTAAATAATTAAGTACCACAACCTTCTCAAGCAACTCCCATCAATCTCGTTTTACTGTATATTCACAATCTGATGCTTTTCTCCATTCCTCTAAAGTTTGGTTCATGTTGAGCTATGGTTTCTAAACTAAAAGTTCTGTTTTAAGCCATTCACACCTCAGAGAAATTGGTCATGACGTCTGTACAAATGAGGCAGATTTTTTTCCCCATACTCATATTACTGTAGGATATCTGCAGTTCATTCCTGCATACGCTGTCCCTTTTCACATTGAGGCATTTTCAGTAACCTGAGCCACACTAAGCCTCCCTGAGGTTTTCTTTACAATATGAAGGTGCCCATGATCCATCAGAGGTTCAGATTGAGTGTGGTTTCTTTTCATGAGAATAAAGGTGCACCAGTTTGTCTGTCTTCTACAATAATGCCCATCTGTTGGCGTTGGTTCTGCCAGGATTTACTTACCGCAACTGTGATCTTTGTCTGGGCGTTCAGTGACAACTTTCAAACGCAACAATTTGAAATGTTTTTGTTAACATGAATGCAGTTTCTTTGCTTTATTCATACTTTCACGTGTATGTTCCTTTTATCCTGTACTCGTTTGGAGAACATTTTGGGGGTTGCTTTTTTAAGCAGCCAATAAAAAATATACTGCAAAAAGTTCTTTGTGGAGACCAATAAACATTATTTTTGATAGAACTTATAGGGTTTCCCCCTTTTAATGATATCCCCAATGTTCAACTTTGAAAATGACTGGATATGCAGAAAACTTTTGTACCTGAGAGCATAAATAATGCATAGAACTGTTTGCAGTACCAAATGTGTTTGCTTAATGCTTTTGTAATCGTCTTCTCCCAGGTCGGTTAAAACCAAGGAATTTTACCACTACAGAAACACGTTTTGGATTACACATTGTTTGTGATTGTGTAGGGTTCAGCCTTCTACACAAGATTATATTTGAGTGGGCAAAATGGCATTTTTGTTGTTAGCTCTTAGTGTCTTTCATGTTGGGCTGTGTGAAAATAAATCTGGAGACTTGTTGAAGGGCCAAATCACAAACAGATGAGCAGGTTCAACGAGCAGGTTCCAATGGCAGTCTCTTGGAGGTGAATGTGTGACTCAGCTATGGGTACAAATGGGGCTTTTAATTGGCAGTGACGGGCACAACTGCCCCCATTCTGCATGAGCTCAATGAGATCCGTTCAGGAAACACTGACACGTTATCTGAGGGAAGGGGCATCTTATTCACAGGCAATGTAGGATGAGGGTGTCAGCACACACTTCTATGAAGCTAAAATGGGTTTCATGTAAAATAAGGGTATCTCTTTACAGTTGATGTTTCTCCTGTTTCCAGAAGCTTCTGAGTCATCTGCTGTCACTATTCTTGGTTCCCTTTTCATACCAGACAGTAGGGTAGGCTTCTGTACTTTCGTGTAGGATAAGGTATGATGACTGGAAGATGTAGCCCCTTAAGATCATGCTGGTTTAATATGACATTAGTAACTCTTACTAGCTTGTCTTGTTTGGAAATATCACAAAGTACAGCATACACGTCCTGTCACGTCTTAAAAACGAGGCCCTGAGGAGGTCCTATTTTAAGGAGACAAGGGAAGGAAAACGCTTCTGAAATCAACCCAAGCACTCTCAACAACTCCTCCTACCTTATGCCGCCATCTAGCGGGATGTATAGAATATGATAGTGTATTCTGCTTGGATTTTCAGAGATTGCAGTTGTCCTATGTGTTGTATGTGTGGGAATATGAAGCGTCAGTTTAAACATGTTTTCCACATGGGGCTAGCACAAATAGTTGTGAATTTAATGTATGCACATTCACACTTAATCCGCAGTGTTCTGTCACAACTGCATCTAAAGGGCGACAGAATGCCAGAGCCAACTTCCTCTTTGGTAGAACATGGCCTGTTTATGTGGTATCTTAGTCTGACATCTATTCCAATGCCTAAACAGACAGAAGTCTGCACTGTAAATATGATCCTTTACGATAACAGTGTATTCTCAAACAATTTTGTGAGATTTGTGTTACTTACATCGCAATTTACGTGGGTCCAGGGAAAACTTGTGACCAAAAGCTATGTTGACAGCGCTCTATCCAATTACACACGGTGAAACTGACCTGCCCATGTTATGCAGTGCCTTGTCCTTGTTTGCCCTTTGACACATGTCGCTGACACTGCGTTGAAAGAATACGTAGCCCCTGCAGGCTCGGCCACACAAAGTATTGCCTTCAGCCCAGAGTTACAGCAACTCTGAACAGAATCCTGGTAGATTTTTTGAATGTGTTAAAATACCACAGTTCTTGGATGTGAATGATGTAGTAGTTTTGTATTATATACAGATGGGTGACAAAGGAAAAACCTAAATAAATGAAGGAACATAAGGAATGCATATGCTTCCATACAGGTGTACTGCATAATACAATTAATGGCAAAATGAGAGGATCTAAGTGACTGAGAGGTTTCATTATTGTGCCATAAATTGGTCTGAATGGTGTGATGCCCATGAAGACGCCTGTCCGTCGTCAAAAGCGCCTACAGTGGACACATGAGCGTCGGACCTGAGCAGTGGAAGGTCCAGTCCGATGAGTCCTGTTATCTTTCTCATCTCGTGGACGGCCATGTACGTTTGTGCCGTTTACCTGGGGACGTGATGGTACCAGGATGTACCTTGGGATGACCCCAAGTCGGTGAGAGGAGTGTGATGCTCACTGCACACATTCTTTGGGAATGGTTTGTGTAACGTGATGGAAAGTTCAAGGTGTTGCCCTGGCCTCCAGATTCCCCTGATTTCAATTCAATTGAGCGTCTGTGGGATGTGCTGTACCAACAAGTCCGATCTACGGCAGCTCCAACTCGCAACATACAGGACTAGAAGGATCTGCCACTAATGTCTTGATGCCAGATACCACAGGACACCTTCAGGGGTCTTGTAGAGTCCATACCTCGATGAGTTGGCACTGTTATGGTGGCACATGGAGGACCAACAGCATATTAGGCAGGTGGTTGTAATGTTTTGGCTCATCAGTGTATATTTACAGTGTGTTTGTTCATTAGAAAATGTGAATGAAATTTGGTTTATATTCAAACTTGGACTGACTAGTCTATTTTAAATCCAAAAGGATTAATTGGAATTAATAAACACAACAGCTCATAAATATTTTGTAATTTGCTGTAGTTTTACAGGACTTCCTCTTATACCCAAGGCCAGGGTTTTTCAATAAAATTACAAGTGGGGTGCTTAGAAAACTTCTGGTCTCCTCATAAACCACATTTAATCTTTGTTACTACAATGAATTATGTCTTACCACAATGGTACTTCACTTGTAGTTCATGATAGTTTAAGCTACAAATGCCATTCAAACATAACTTGGCCCCCAAGTGGTAAAGTGATCTAAGTCACTATCCTGCATTACAGTTGGATCATTGCAGCCAAGAGTTTGAATTCACAGAAGTATATTTACATTGTTAACAAACACTGAAGTAAAACAAGCTTATTTTTCAGAGG
This sequence comes from Esox masquinongy, assembly GCA_016801175.1. NCBI lineage: Eukaryota > Metazoa > Chordata > Actinopteri > Esociformes > Esocidae > Esox > Esox masquinongy. The sequence goes on along the minus strand of JACXGI010000719.1, from coordinate 65,727 downwards.
GATAAATTACAAGATTAACAAAATATTCTGAAAATCCTCCTGAATTTTTAGAAAGATGAGCATTATCATATACACAGATCAGCCATAACATGACCACTTGCCAACATTCTCATTCTCAACATTCTCATAACATTCCCCCTGAGAATTTGGATTGGACCTCTCATTCCTTTTCATACTGTCCATATTCCCATTTCTACATTCTCTGGAATTGCTGCTAGTTTCTATTGTTATGTATATTTTTGCAATTATTTGTGCTTTAAATATTTCTTAATGCGAACTGCGTAGATGTCGCGTGCCATGTCACAAGAATTTCACTGTTCGGAAATGACGCTATGTTTTTCGGTGCATCTGACAAATAAAAATACTTAGAAATTGATGCTCCAGATACTCAACTACTCTGAAGAAGGACAGTTTTGTTGCATCTTTAATCGGCACAACAGTTTTCATCTGTGCTAACATAATTGCAAAAGGGTTTTCTAATGATTAATTAGCCTTTTAAAATGATAAACTTGGATTATCAAACAACGTGCCATTGGAACACAGGACTGATGGTTGCTGATAATGTGCCTCTTTCTGCCTGTGTAGATATTCCATTAAAAATCAGACGTTCGCAGCTACAATAGTCATTAACAATGTCTACACTGTATTTCTGATCAATTTGATTTTACTTTGTTATTTTAATGTACAAAAAATTTTGAAAACAAGGACATTTCTAAGTGACCCCAAACTTTTGAACAGTTCTGTATATATCAGACACATTTAAAATGTCTATTTCTTTCAAAATTCTTACTCCTGTTACTTTTATTCAGTCCTTTTACCCTTCATATGAGTACCCTTCATTTCAGGACTGAAAGTAACTGGACTGAGTTTTTAGCATAACATTCGCAAATACATGAAATGTAGTTACATGGCATCAGTGATAGTTTCATGAGACCACTTAGCACCTTCAAATGGTTTCCCAAAACTATCTTTTAAAAAAAAACATTAACATCTAAGAAATAATTTAGGTAACAGGACTGAACATTGAGATTGACATTCTCAGTCATACTTACAATATGATAAAAAATACAGAAAAAAGTGTCAGAACTAGCTTTTGGTCTTCCCATGGCCTTCAGGAGACTCTAATGATGCTACTTCCTGTTGCTCATGTGACTTGCGGAATGTCTGACATTTTTAGAAAGGGGATTGTATCAGGGGAACAGGACTGAGTGAAAACCTGGGGACATGACAATTGTTTTTATTTTCGCTTACATATTATGAATTTCTGATGAGAAAATGTTTTTATGTCTACATCAGAAATAGAGTCACACAATAATACAAAAAAAAAAAGATTTCTGAAGGATTCTAATCATTATATTTCATGGTGATGTGTAGTGTTCGAGAGTGGGGGTGGGCTACAATCTTGTTTTTTCAGTGTTCTAGGTAGCTTTTATTAAGGTTTTACATGATGTATCATCAAATTGCAATTAGGACAAAATGCAGGACACTGCTTGATAAAATAATTATTAAACAAATACTTTTCATGCATATTTATAAACGTAATGGCCTGGGGACAGAAAAGGCACCAATTCGGCAGAATGGCCCATATATTGTTGCTTTATTTTATTATTATTTTATGTCTAGCTATATTTTTGGTTAAATACTCTTCTTAACTCTCACTACATAGTTGTCGACTGCCATGTCACAAGAATTTCATTGTGCAGGATGACGCTGTGTTGTTTGGTGCATTTGACAAATAAACCTTGAAACTTGAAACAACTTTTTGAAAATGCTGTCTGCTTGCCAACTACTATCTTCTCGACTGTGCATATATTTTCTTCAAATCTAAAACCATTGGATTAGTGGCTAGTGGGAGATTCAACCATATTCCATATAAATGTAAATTTCTTTAAAATCAGGGAAATAAGTGTAGACTTTGATGAAGAAATGGTTAGGACATTGTGCATTGGGGGAAAATTACAACTGAAAAAAACAAATTTTGCATCGCTACATTGTATAGAAACTAACAATAGAAATTAATTGTAAGCTTCTTGCCTGAATTGACATCATCTTTATTAGAACAATGTCTGTCATGAGGGAGGTTGAATGAAAAGGTTTCCATAATGCAGTTCATCTCAGTATTTGTCGATGAAGAATTGAAAATGTACTGAAAGATCTGACCATATACCGAATTCTGGAGTACCATTAGGATCGTGGGTATTGTGACCATAGATAATAGAGCAGTAGATTGGCTGATGTCATAGAGTCCCTATAAATCAGAATGGAGCGATTTGACAGCCATTTCTCCTGGGATGTGTTCTAAAGAATTTACAATACAATACAAACACATGGTAGAAGTGGCATTTCAGTTCTTATAACAGTTACATTTCCTTAATAATATATAAATAGCCACTGTCATGCATAGCATAATGCATAAAATGACAAATTTTCAGAATATTAACAAACAAATACATTTGAAATAGTTTTCAATAATTTATTAATTTAAGAGTACAAAATAGCTATGGTCTAATGTAGGAAGATACAGGACAGTACTTTAAATACAATGCAAATGTATATTTCTTTATCTCCAAAGATTTTAAATGATAATACATGTATGTATTTGTGTATACATATAAATATTATAATTTAATTTCCTTGTAGACATCACTATTTTAGTAACAGTACGCTAAACGGAGCAAGCTAGCCCACTGAATTTGGTATGCTAACAGTAGCATAGTAATTGGAGGACAGAAATAGGAGTAACAGGCTACTTTTTTGTGGACAAAGGCTACCCAACATCGCCATCTGCTGATTATATTTTTTGACAAAAATGTGTCATTCTTGTGTGTGACATTAATTCATACTTTACTGTAGCAAGCTAGCTGAAACTGTTAATTTAAAAAACAAACAGAATTCTAAAACAGTAAAGTTACGTAGCTCAACAGCTACGGTTAGGCTGGATTAGCTTTTTTGTTCATTCATTAAAAACATGCTATGTAAAGTTAAGTCTGTTATCATACATTTCTACAGTATTACTGATGTGCGAACAATGTTTCCCACCTTCTTTGTATCGTTCATCCTTTTTCTGGACCAAATTACTGCTGCACAAAATACCACCATGATTAACGTTAAGTGGCTTGACTTTTCCGAACTGGTCCCAGGTAAGATGGCGGAGCTATTAAGACGTCAGATAGAACTATATGTCCCACCTATGCTTTATGTCTATGGTTCAAACCTCATGTTAAGCATGCTGACAAAAGTGTTCTAAAATGATAAGGATGCCATTCTGTCAATTATCATGGAACAATATAACTTTTGGTCTTAAAATAAGTTCATAGTGGCAGTGTTTTAAAACATAATGAAAACTTATGTCAACTGTTCTCAAATCAGATTTTTAGCACTGTCCCCCAAAACCTGACAGTACTAGAAAGTGGGACACTTTAGCTAAAACAGTACAGCACAGTAAACATTTGATCAATAATGATGCTCAATAAATTATGATTGTTTAGAACATATAAATATAATTGTAGTGGTAGGGAGCTCATAACACCTAAAATGAAGTACAGAAAAGATGGTGCCCACACAACAAGGAGAGGCAGAGAAAGGAAGGAGGGAACTGACAGAACAAACAAAGAAAAGAAAGAACAGAATCCTACAGGCAGGAAAGGAAAAATACTTAATCTATGGAGTGAGGATAGAATGAGAAGAGCTATAGAGGAGTATCAAGAGCAAGTGGAAACAGGGCAGATTCCTAAGCTTAGATTTTTGGCAAGGGCATGGAACAACCCAAAATCCACACTCTAAAGGTATGTTAAGGGACTGGTAAAAGGCTCTCACCATGCCTCAGGTAGAGATATATTGCTTTCACCAGAAGCTGAGAGGGAGCTGGCTAACCTAATCCGAATGCCTGCATAGAGAGTCTTCCCAATGATTCTGCACATAAGAGGCTTCCCTATTATTCTGTAAAAATGTTCAACTCTAAATTATAATGAAAATTAAATAATATAGAACATAATAGAGTTTAACATATTTGTGGTTGGTTTGAAATCCAATTTATTGTTGAATGGTATGTACAAATCTTTTAAAATTCTTATTCCAGCAGACCTAGTAATAGGTATTTAATGAGAAAATAATGTCCCACTTTACCTACCAATGTGTCCCACTCAACCTGAAACTTCCTAGAAAAAAAGAGGGCTCATGGCAAAGTGGAACTTCACTGATGAGTAGGTCAAGCTTTAAGTGTGACCTACAACAAAGCAATTTTAAACTGTATAATATTAAGACTAGCATTTAGACATCAGTATAACTATGAAGTGTATCAGATGTTTTTTTATTCTGTAACTCTGTCTACATGATGATGATGTTGATTTGACTGATAGACAGGCATATAGATGAGTCCGACAGGAGTCTTATTGTGTTTCCATATTCACGTGAAGGTATCAGGGAGTGATCACAGAATGGAGGGGGAGCTCTGTTTGTCTGAGTTTGTAAGGTCACAAGTATAGGCAGTGTTACAGGACAGTGGTTCTCATCTCCAGGACTCAGGACCCAGAGTTATAATGGTTTTCATTCTAACCCTCTAACGAAGGACACTGAGTGACTACAGTGATTAACCAATTAGAAAAGACAACCAGGAATACTCTGGGTCCCCATGCTCAGAATTGAGAACCACAGGTATAGGATGTATGGACTAGGACAGACCCACCCACTGAAAGCAAAACCCATTCATTTGTTTCCACGTTTGAATAATGCATTTAACCATTTGTGAGTTTTCTGGTGAATGGTCAAAGACCTAACTAAGATGATTCTTTTTGCACAGATCTGGAAGTAAAAGAGGCTTGAACAATATGACCGTATGAAGCAGGAGATCTGCAGAGACCTGGACACAGAGCACCGTGTTTCTTTGCGGTTTGGCAGAGAAGTACTATTACATCATAATTATTCCTGCAATTATCCAATCCAGACATACCAGAGAGGACCTTGTTGATTTCACTTCTATTCCTTTTGCTCTCCTTTGAAGGTGACCAAAGATGGGTTTAAAATGATGCTGGAGAAGGTCCACCTAGCTGCGGTTCTGGTTGTCAAGGGGATCTTGGCCACCTTCCCCAGTCAGCTGCCTTACCAGTCAATGGAAGGGCCCACAGCGTTCACTGATATTGCTGCAGCGCTGAGTCCAGGGATTGTTTACTCCACCTTGAGTTACATCGTCCAGGACCCTGAGGCAGAAGATGGGTTGGTCGGACACCAGAAGACAGCGTCAAGGAGGTGGCCAAGCATGCAGAGGAGACAGCTGCCACAATCTTTCAAGAAGTGCCTCTGTCCATTCTGGGTGCCATGTCCTTCATAGTAGCAGTGGACATAGTGAAGACTGTTTCAAACCTGCCTGAAAAGGGAGTGAAAACCTTTGACCTTCTTGGGTTTGACAGCTGTGTTGGAGTCAAAGGCTACTGTTCTTGATGTCCTGGTGGACATAAAAACATATATCCAAATGAGCAACCTTCCTGTGATCCCGATGCAGCTCGTGGTGCCGGCTATATCAGCCTGATCCTTTCTCAGGTCCAGTGCTCAAGCCAAGTAATGCACGCTTCTGCCAGCAATGTGGTTAAATCTCTCAGCGTCTTGCCGTGGGTCAGTGTGACGGAGCAGCAGGAATTTGGAAACATCCTACTCCAGTATTCTGATGTCTCCAACGTCATTGCTGACACAATTTATTCTCTGTTTGGTAGTTTTGTAGGGCCTGTTGTTGACTGTTGTTGGTTTTTGTGAGTGGGCCTGTAACAAACTTAATCTGGATTTTTTAAATCTTGATTTTGTAATGATCTTGTTTCAAATATGTACAATTAGAAGCTATACAATGGATACACTTTTAGAAATGTAGACATAATATATACCCACTTTGTACATATAACAAAACAAACAAGAAGATAGATAATAAAGAAAAAAGAAATATTCAAATTAGTCCATTGAAATTACATTGAAGTGATCAGCAATACAGTGTAAACATTGTTAATGTTGTGAGTTACTATTGTAGCTAGAAGCGGCTGATTTTTCTTGGAATATCTACATGGGCATACAGAGGCCCAATATAAGCAACCAACAGCCCTGTGTTCCAATGGCACATTGTTTGCTAACCCAAGTTTATAATTTTAAAAGGCTGTGTGACCCAGTGTAGTAATTTTAAAAGGCTGTGAAACCCAGTGTAGGAATTAAAAGGCAGTGTAGGAATTAAAAGGCAGTGTAGGAATTAAAAAGGCAGTGTAGGAATTAAAAAGGCAGTGTAGGAATCAGGGACGTCACTAGAAAATCATGGACTAGCATACTCCCCAAAACATCTTTTTATCTTGTATTTTTAGAGTAACAACAGCTTTGAAATCTATCAAAATAAGGTTATTTCTGGTCAACGTTGGCTAAAAGCCCAAACCCAAACAAACATGAATCTGTGAAACATGCACAGTTTTGCAAATGTGTTTCCTAATGATTATTAGCCTAGTGACATACAAATGTTAGCTAGCATGTCATTAATGGTAAATTAATATTTTCAGTAGTTCGTTAGTGTTGTCGCTAAAAAATACAACCCCCAATTATTGGCCACCTTACTGTTTTGTTGAATTACATTATAGTTTCTTTTTATTTGTATTACAAATGACAGACCTTAGTCTTCTCTGAAGTGTCAACTAGAAAGTGGTAGCTAGCTTACTTGCCTTCCGGTAAAGAAAAAAGACTGTTCACTTTGATATTACATGACGTCTGGTCAGTCGCGCAAGTCTAATTTCACGAACTGCAACTTGTCTAAGCAATTTCCATACATGACATTTTTACGATCTCCAAAAAATGTTTTAACCTCCATACATTTCTATAAAAAATGTCGGTGGGCTAGCTGAAATCTTATAGTCATTAGCAAAACGTACCGTTGCTTTCCAGTGCATTTACATTTTGAACTTGAGAGGATTTACTTCTCAGACCACTAGAAACGTTAGCTACCATTTACAGAAGACAGCTGGCTTCTGATGAGCGAGTTACGTTCAAAGCATCAAACTCAACCAAACTTGCTGCCAAATGAACACGATTTAAGAAGTTTATATGTGATGGAAAGGTTGACGAAAAAGGGCTGATTGATTATAAATATATTGATTTATTTAGGGGGGCTTAATATTTTAGGGGGGCTAAAGCCCCCCTAAAATATGCCTAGCGACGTCCCTGGTAGGAATTATAAGGCTGCGTGACCCAGTGTAGGAATTTCACTACGGCCATGGCTGTCATGACCCGAAAATCATTGTACGCCTTACGGCCACCATGGCCTTTGTGCCCCTGCTCCTTTCAAAATCTCGCGGTCAGCAGTTCGTTTGTTTGTTTGTAGTTCGCAAATGAGAACAACCACAAGAACGGACTACATACAGGTAATGAAGCTAGCTAGATATCGATCGATAGCTAACTTAGTGCTTAACTGAATCAAACCTCTCTGTTTTGGAAGGTGCGTTCATATCATGAGCAACTGGCAAGTGGGAAAGAGTGGGAGAAAACCGGAGAATACACCTGAACGCTTTTTGAGAGCTCGGAGAAGTTAACGTTACTTAACTGTCAATACCGTTGCCTGTTTGTCTTCATGTGAATGCATGGAATGAAACAAATTCCAGAATCTATAAACATTTTCAGTAGATTTAATTTCAAGGATTAAAACATGATAATTGAACTTTTTATGTGGAAAAAACATACGTTATTATTCAAAGTATCATATTAAAAAGTGAATAATGTATGTTTTTATGTCATGCATGCTTTTTTCTTATCAGCAATTCAAGTTGTTCATTTGTTAGCTTCAAATCCTCCTATTTCACTCAATGGCCTTTGTGCCCTAAACATTTTTATGACACTGAAGGCCAAATTGCCTTGCCCCTAAAATGACAAAATTCTAAGCCTGTTGTGAAAACTGTTGTGCTGATTAAAGAAGCAATAAAACCGGCCTTCTTTCGACTAGTTGAGCATCTGAAGCGTCAGCAATTGTGAGTTCGATTACAGGCTCAAAATGGCCTATAAAACAAAGAACTTAATTCTGAAACTCGTCAGTCTGTTCTTCTTCTGACAAATGAAGACTATTCCATGCAAGAAATAGCCAAGAAACTGAAGATCTTATACAACGTTGTGTACTACTCCCTTCACAGAACAGCACTGACTGTCTCTAACCAGAATATAAAGAGGAGTGGGAGGCCCCGGTGCACAACTGAGCAAGAGGACAAATAATTAATGAAGCTGTCACTTGAGGACCTGTGCTTCATTAGATAGTACCCGCAAAACACCAGTCTCAACGTCAAGTGAAGAGGCAACTCGGACACTGGCCTTCTAGACAGTTGCGAAGAAAAATAAGGTCAGCATCCTGGAGTGGCCTCTGCACTGTTGACATTGAGACTGGTGTTTTGCGGGTACACAAGACTGATGGCTGCTGATAATGGGCTTCTATGCCTATGTAGATATTCCATTAAAAATCAGACGTTTCTAGCTACAATAGTCATTTACAACATTAATAATGTCTACACTGTATTTCTGATCAATTTGGTGTTATTTTAATGGACAAAGAAATTGCTTTTCTTTCAAAAACAAGGACATTTCTAAGTGACCCCAATCCTTTGAACGGTAGTGTATGTAATATATACTTTTTACACTCTGGTTTGCCATTCAAAATTAAATTCCGTTTTGAGACTATGCTCTCACAAAGGTTATAATGGGTGGATATACAGTGACATCCACAATTATTGGCATAGGTAAGTATGAACAAAAAAGCCTGTGAAATGTTTCTATTGTTGTTTCTCAGCTAGATATTATACACAAAATATTATATGAATCTAGTCTTTGAGTGAAAATTGTTTAAAAAACTAAACTTCTCCTTAAAGTTATAATTATTTCATTGGAAAAGGTACCCCTAGAAAACAAACAAAATCTAATTGATTTATATTATGATTAAGATTTTACTTTTTAAAGTATTATTTGGGGGACTAAGTGGTCATCTATGACATCCTATGAGCTCCTCTGAAGTATGATGGCGGATCTGTGAGATTAGGATGCATGGAAACATGGACTTCAAGTATCAGGAGATTTTAGGCCAAAACCTGTCTGCTTCTGCCCGGGAGGCTAAAGCTGGGTCGTCGTTGGATCTCCTAGCAGGACAACTACTGGTTGCATACCTCCCAATCCACGCAAAAATGGTTCACTGACCATTTTTATATAAAGCTCTGGAAAAAATTAAGAGACCACTGCAAAATTATCAGTTTCTCTGGTTTTACTATTCATAGGTATGTGTTTGGGTAAAATGAATAGTTTTGTTTTATTCTATAAACTACTGACAACACTACTCCCAAATTCCAAATAAAAATATTGTAATTTAGAGTATTTATTTGTAGAAAATAACATCTGGTCAAAATAACCAAAAATGCATTGTTTTCAGACCTCAAATAAGGCAAAGAAAACAAATTCATATTCATTTTTCAACAACAAAATACTAATGTTTTAACTTAGGAAGAGTTCAGAAATCAATATTTGGTGGAATAACTCTGATTTTTAATCACAGCTTTCATGCGTCTGTCACATTGCTGTTGGGTGACTTTATGCCACTCCTGGCACAAAAATTCAAGTAGCTCGGCTTTGTTTGATGGCTTGTGACCATCCATCTTCTTGATCAAATTCCACAGGTTTTCAATGGGGTTCAGGTCTGGAGATTGGGCTGGCCATGACAGGGTCTTGATGTAGTGGTCCTCCATCCACACCTTGATTGACCTGGCTGTGTGGCATGGAGCATTGTCCTGCTGGATTAACCAATTCTCAGAGTTGGGGAACATTGTCAGAGCAGAAGGAAAGGTGTTCTTCCAGGATAACCTTGCACTTGGCTTGATTCATGCGTCCTTCACAAAGACAAATCTGCCCGATTCCAGCCTTGCTGAAGCATCCCCAGATCATCACCGATCCTCCACCAAATTTCACAGTGGGTGCGAGACACTGGCTTGTAGGGCTCTCCAGGTCTCCGTCTAACCATTAGACGACCAGGTGTAGGGCAAAGCTGAAAATTTGACTCGTCAGAGATGACCTTACTCCATTCCTCTACGGTCCAATCCTTATGGTCTTTTGCAAACTTCAGCCTGGCTCTTCTTTGCTTCTCATTGATGAAGGGCTTTTTTCTAGCTTTGCACGACTTCAGCCCTGCCCCTAGGAGCCTGTTTCAAACCGTCCTCGCCGTGCACTTCACTGCAGCTGCCGTTTGCCATTCTTTTTGTAGGTCACTTGATGTCATCATACGGTTGTTGAGTGACATTCGAATGAGTTGACAGTCATCTCGGTCAGTGGACAGTCGTTTTCGCTCTCTGCCAGTCTGTAGCTTTGTTGTCCCCAATGTCTGTTGCTTGCCCTTGTTCTTATGAACTGCCATCTTTGAAATTTTCAGGATGGAAGCAAACTGACGCTCACTGTATTCCTCTGCCAGTAAAGCCAGAATTCAACCCTTTTCCTCACTCAAAGCTTTTCTTTTCAACTCTTTTGTCACATGCTGAATAGCTATTTTTCTATTCAAATTACCTTTGAGGTACTACTTGCACTGTTTTTGCCTTCCAGCTGGTCCTATTGCAAGAGGATAGTGATGACCACAGCAGTGGTTTTATACTTTTCCTTGTTAAATTAGATTTGGTTAAGGTAATCACCTAATCAGTACTTTAAGTAAAATGAGGTGTGCCTGTGTTGGAATTTAACAGACACTGGAATGGAATGGCTGCCATACATGTAGCGATGCTGATTTAAGAAAAATTAGTAGTGGTTTCTTCATTTTTTCCAGAGCTGTATATTTTTTATGATATTCTGAGTGTATGATCAAGCTAAAAATAAAACTTTCATAATCTTCAGTTCATATCTACCTAGTATGCCAATAAATCATGCCCATAACAAGTGTAGTTACACATTCCACAGCCTCTTAGAAACTTTCAAATAGTTTTATTATCTTTTCATGTATGAAGTTCCAATGGTTTCAGCATGCAGAGATGGAAAAAAAGAAAAAACCTAAGACAAAACGCTTTTGCCTCCACCCTATAACACCCCATAATCGGCACGCACACACTCACACACACATACACACACACCTTTTATCCAAGTGATATTATAATACATTTCGCATTGACCAAAAAAAAAAAAATCACTAAGGAGAGAGCACTTATGCTATCATGTTTATAACATATCTGTACAAAACAAAGAAAATTACATATGGTTTCCTTTCTGGAAAAACAGCATCTGGCAGTTGACTCTGGGGCATAAATTAAGCTTTGCTGGAATAAGTGATACACAGATCCAAAAGATTATATTTGTTTAGAATAACATTTACATGTAGTGGAATTACTTTAGTCATTTCCATATTTCAACATTTACCAATTTTTTTTGGCAACATCCATGTATATGTCATTTTCATTTGTTATATTATATTAACGACACGATTTATATGTAAACAAGAATAGCTTAAAAAAAACACTGATCTACATGCAAAAAAAAAAAATTAAAATAAGAGCGAACTCTCCCACGTCATGCAAGCACATCACAAGACTTTAGGACCTTTCGGGAACAGAGAAGATCCATTGTTGTACAGCCCTCCACTGAAGAAAACAGCAGTACAAGGTGGGCAGGCGCTTGCAGCAGAGGGTCACGCACTTGAATCCACGCCTGTTGGAGCATTCAGTTGAGCAAAACAGCACACAAATTGAAATACCATTTCATTCAAGAAAATGCATGGATAGAAAGAGACTTGTCGTTTCATGTCCCCTATCGCTGTGTAAAAAGGATGTCGGTGGCTTTGAAATGAAATCTTCTCCACAAAGCAAAACCCCCAAAGATTGAATGATTGGAGGTGGGGAGGAAGACAGCAGATCTGCTACTTCTCACTCACGTCAACTTACGGCAAGAGTCCATACTATGCTTGAGAAAACAAATTAAAGATGTTCTTGAAATAGAAGCAAATCACATTGTCAACAAGGCAAAATGTGTACTTTGAAATCATCACTCATCATAAGCCTACCCAACTTAACATCCCTCAATGTCCCGAATAAAGCCTACCACCTCAACGTTGGCTCAGCTCTGCCTGCAGTCAAGTTGGGAAATGTAACCCATAAAGCAAGCTTTACCATATCACAAACATTAGGAAGAAAAAGCACTTATATCTAGGCTACAACTATATGACAGTCTGTAGCCAACCTACACTATATCTGTAACTAAACCTGGCTGACATTAAAGTAATAAATACAAAAACATTTACAAGAATATTCAAAATGACCTGTGGTGGTATGCTGTCTAGAATGAAGACAACTGTGCTCTCTGTTGGGCATAGGAGTCTTTCTTAGGTGAACATGATTCTCATAGTCCATCACAGCCTCAACCAAGACATGTATTTGAAGTAAACTGTAAGCTTGTATGTGCAGAAATTAAAATATTTTCCTGTCTTCGAAAGCAAGAACATAGAAGTCCCTGACAAAAACATGTATAGTGCACAATCTCCTTATTACAAAAAGAGGAACTTAGATGTTCAAAATAAACATATTGATTGAGTAAGTAGAAGGAACAAAATAGCCCTGAAAACTATAGCGATCATTTGAATCGTGCCGCAGGCACGTGAAAATAAGCAATTCTCCCAAATATTACTAGCAGATATACAGGATTCCATTATAGTCCACTGGTGTATTTTCTAAATGGCACTTCATGCTCTATGTGTTGTAATCAAGTACATCAAGTTACGTCACAGCTAACTACACACATCCCCCAAAGATACTTCCTGAAAAAAAAAAGACCAAAATTAATTTTTTAAAATCCCAACTGCCTCAAAAAAAATGAAGAAACAGACACACTGAACTTCATCCAAACTGAAAATGCTCGCTCAACGATAAAAAGCTGTCCTTCAGGCTTTTAAAGTGCTACACCGGGTTATTGAGAGAATTCATGTTCAATAACACTTAAAAAGGTTGGCTTCTGAAGGCTTGGGTTGGGAAAAACATCAGCTTCACAGAGAAAAAATAAAAAAAGATTTCCTTTGAAAACACACAGAGCGTTGCTGGATGACGTCTTGAGCAGATCATCAGAAATGGAGAAGCAGAAAGGGTTTGTAGGAGGACCTGTGAGGTCGGTCACACATCCACAACCATTTTTTTGTGTATGTCTAATCCTCCCACCACCTGATTGAAGACAAAGGAAAGGAAAATAAGTAAAGCATTTTAACTGAAGTGATTTATTTCAGCATGTTTGTCATTTAGCAGGCAGCCTCATCTAGATTGACATACTGTTAGATGCTCTGTGATCAGGGGAATATAGTGGCAACATTTCAGACAAGTTCTGATTTGTTTTTCTTCATCAACCCTAAAAACAACCCTACATGATGTCACCCTACTGGCTTTGGAAATCCTCCAACCAATATTACTCAAAAACCTGTTGACACTTTAAGAAAGTTTCAGGAAAGTTGCAACCCTAAAACAGTCAGGCTTAGTTTCTTTCACTCACCGCACAAAACTCCTCAAAGGATATTCTCCCATCGCCATCTTTGTCTGCGTTGATGATGGTTTTGTCAACAATCTGCTGAAGCTGGGTGTCCTTTAAGTTGTTTCCCACCATCATCTTGAGGACCTGGAAGAGTTCTCCATTGGATATGTACCCATCCTTGTCCATGTCATAGATTCTGAAGGCAACTATAAAAAAAGGGAAAGATGGAAGGTTGGCTATTTGAAAAGTTTTTCATTTAAATTGGAAATATCTGCCAAATGCATGCATATTTTGAGGTATTTTAAGGAAGACATCTTGTAAATGTACGAGGTAGCTCTTTATTTACAGGAAATTAAATCACAAATATACATTTGCTTTATTTGCTCAGTATATAAAGTTCTGGGTAGGCAAATGTTTTTAACAATATAGTAATTTCTCATTTAAAAAAAATCGGAAACTTGACTTGTGACATTGTATGTAGCTTGCATTATACTTACAGCGTAATTTCATCTCTTTATCCCCTTTGACACTGAACTGTGAGACACCTTCAATGAATTCTGTAAAAAAGTGTGAACATTTTATATGCCAACCAACAGGACAGTAACAGGGACATACAGTCAGGTCCGGAAATATTTGGACATTGACAATTTTCCTTCCTTCCTTTACGCCACCAAAATGGATTGGAAATGAAACAACCAAGATGCAATTAAAGTGCAGACTTTCAGCTTTAATTCAAGGGGTGGAACAAAAATATCGTACGAAACGCAGTATGTTTTGGGTCATTGTCCATCTGTATAGTGAAGCACCGTCGCTGAATCTGTATAGTGAAGAACTTCGCTGAATTTGGCTGAATCTGAGCAAACAATATATTCCCATACACTTCAGAATTAATCCGGCTGCTTCTGTCTTCTGTCACATCATCAATAAACACTAGTGACCCAGTGCCATTGGAAGCCATGCATGCCCATGCCATCTCACTGCCTTCACCCTGTTTTACAGATGATGGGGTATGCTTCGGATCATGAGCCGTTCCAAGCCTTCTCCACACTTTTCTTCCCATCATTCTGGTACAGGTTGATCATAGTTTCTGTCCAAAGAATGCTGTTCCAGAACTGGGCTGGCCTTTTTTACATGTTTTTTGGCTAAGTCTAATCTGGCCTTTCTGTTCTTGAGGCTTATGAATGGTTTGCACCTTGTGGTGAACCCTCTGTATTTGCTCTTGTGAAGTCTTCTCTTTATGGTAGACTTGTATAATGATATGCCTACCTCCTGGAGTGTTCTTCACTTGGCTGGATGTTGTGAAGGGGTTTTTCTTTACCATAGAAAGGATCCTACGATCATCCACCACTGTTGTCCTCCGTGGACATCCAGGCCTTTTTGTGTTGCAGAGCTCACCAGTGTGTTCTTTTTTTCTCCGAATGTACCAAACTGTTGATTTGGCCACTCCTAATGTTCCTGCTATCTCTCTGATGGATTGTTATTTTTTTGCTGCCTAAGGATGGCCTGTTTCACTTGCGCTAAGGGCACCTTTGACCGCATGTTGTGGGTTCACAGCAACAGCTTCCAAATACCACACATGGAATCAACTCCAGACCTTTTATCTGCTTAATTGATGAAGAAATAACGAAGGAATAGCCCACACCTGTCCAGGAAACAGCTTTTGAGTCAATTGTTCAATTACTTTTGGTCCCTTGAAAAAGAGGGGGCTACTTATTGAAGAGCTGTAATTCTTAAACCCTTCCTCCGATTTGGATGTCAATACCCTCAAATTAAAGCTGAGAGACTGCACCTTATGCCCATATTCATAATTTACTGTAACTTGAATATATTTTGGTAAACAGCCAAAATAAACTTGTGTCAGTGTCCAATTATTTCTGGACTCTGTAACACACATCGGCTTGTCATTCCATTGCTTCAGTTGTTTAAAGAACCTGATGGTGCTTTTGAGGAAAATAAACAAAAATGGTATCTTTATGAGTTCAGTATGAAGTTAGTGGTAGCTCCATGAGCCAATGCCAACTAGCGTTAGCAGTATGACTGGACGGATACAAAAATCTGTTACTTGTTTCTATAAACATCTAGTATTGCCCTAATGATTGTTAGCAAGTGTGCCAATGCTAGTTTGCAAATGTCCCTAACTATCCCTTTAAAGCATTTAGGTCAGCACGCCATATTACAAGCTATATTTTTATAATTGGTCTAATGGCATGTGTGTAAACATTTCTTGAGAACAACATTCAATTTACCCATGACAACATTCAATTAACCCACCAGTGGAACATCTGGTCCATCGTTATGACATTTGTTTTGTTGCACAAACAAATTTTAAAAAGCGGGTGTCTTTACAACTATCTCAATGTCCGTTGCTGTGATCAATGAGCTGCTACAACAAGATGAAATACATCTTTGCTTTATGAGCTACTTGTTTTATTTGGTCACACTGAAAGAACATAAGCTATTTCCTTATACCATGGACCTGTGTTGGGCCAAGACAACTAATTAATGATTCACACACATACGTCTGATTAATTCCATATTATTTTAGTTAGCTTAGGCTTAAGTTGGAAACATTTAGGTTACGGGTCAGGCAGAACTGACGTGTTACACATGCTGTAGTACAGATATGCACATTGACTCTCAAACCCGCTGGGAGTTGTGGCCATAACTACAACTACTGTGGCCCGGACTACAACTACTGTCATTGTGACTCCAGTCTATAGATGTGGCAACTGACAAACTGTTAAACTACCCAAAAGTAGTGCCCTTAGAAATTATTCAAACCCCTTCACTTGCTCCACATTGTGTTACAGACTGAATTTTTAATTGATCGGATGAAAATCATTGACATCAATTAACACGCAATACCATATAATGACAATGCAAAAACTAATTTTTCTATTAAAACATTTATGATGACATCTTAACAGCACTTTAATTAGATGGTCTCAATCAAGTTCTAGAGACATCAAGGATTAGCAAAGGGTCTGAATACTCGTGTACATACACCAATAAGCCATAACATTATGACCACTGACATGTGAAGTGAATAACACTGATAATCTCATTACCATGGCACCTGTCAGTGGGTGGGATATATTAGGCGACAAGTGAACTTTCTGTCCTCAAAGTTGATGTGTTAGAAGCAAAAAAAATTGACAAGCGTAAGGATCTGAGAGACTCTGACAAGGGCCAAATTGTGATGGCTAGACGACTGGGTCAGAGCATCTCCAAAACTGCAGGCCTTGCGGGGTGTTCTCGGTCTGCACTGGTCAGTACCTATCAAATGTGGTCCAAGGAAGGAAAAGCGTTGAACCGGCGACAGGGTCATGGGCGGCCAAGGCTCATTGATGCATGTGGGGAGTGAAGGCTGTCCCATGTGGTCCGATCCAACAGACGAGCTACTGTAGCTTGTTGCGTATGGGGCCGCGGTCCCCGCAGATCAGCTGGGGTGCCCATGCTGACCCCTGTCACTGCCGAAAGCGCCTACAATGGGCACATGAGCATCAGAACTGGACCACGGAGCAATGGAAGAAGGTGGCCTGGTCTGATGAATCACGTTTCCTTTCATATCACGTGGATGGCCGGGTGCATGTGTGTAGCTTACCTGGAGAACACATAGTACCAGGATGGATTATGGGAAGAAGGCAAGCCAGCGGAGGCAGTGTGATGCTTTGGGCAATGTTCTGCTGGGAAACCTTGGGTCCTGCCATTCATGTGGATGTTACTTTGACACATACCACCTACATAAGCATTGTTGCAGACCATGTGCACCCTTTCATGGCAACGGTATTCCCTGAAGGCTTGAAGGCACCCTGCCACAAAGCAATGGTTCAGGAGTGGTTTGAGGAACACAGCAACGAGTTCAAGGTGTTGACTGGCCTCCAAATTCCCCAGATCTCAATCCAATCGAGCATCTGTGGGATGTGCTGGACAAACAAGTCTGATCCATGGAGGCCCCACCTCGCAACTTACAGGACTTAAAGGATCTGCTGCTAAAGTCTTGGTGCCAGATAGCACAGCACACCTTCAGAGGTCTAATGGAGTCCATGCCTCGACGGGTCAGGGCTGTTTTGGCGGCAAAAGGGGGACCTACACAATATTAGGCAGGTGGTCAATGTTATGGCTGATCGGGGTATATTACAGATATTTCTGTTTTTCATTTTCACTGAATTGGCACAAATTTATAAAAACATGTTTGTAATTAGGTGGTATTGCAGTGTAAGTAGTACCTCAAAGTGTATTGCAAGAAAACGTGGAGAAAATTAAGGGTTGTGAATACTTTCCAAAGGCACTCTATATTATGGGACTTGTGCAAATTAACTACATTTCATTTCTAAAGCGTACATTTTGGGATTGTTGTGTAATATATTGTTTGTATGTGCATAATCAAAGTAGAATCACTATGATAACTCAGTTAGCTATTTTTGAAAGCGAGTGGTATTGATGACATGGGGCACATATTGGCACATACAGTACATGACAGTACACAACCTGGACCTGTTTTGTCTCAAAAGCGCCACTTTTACAACCAGTGGCTAAAAAACTACAACAGAATGCAGCTTTAACATCATCTATATTTGAAGTTTTACATTGAAAAACATCAATTTTGAAGTAAATTTTACATGTACTTTGAAACATTCTACATTAAAGAACATGGTCACGGATTTCAGTGGTATAACAGCAGCAGCGTGTCTTACCTTTAAAGTCGACTTCCCCATTGCCATCTGTGTCAAATATATCAATAACTCGCTGTACAAGGGGATTCTGTTGGAGTTCCGGTAAGGACATAAACTCTTCCACACTCAATGAGCCGGAGTTATCTAGGTCGAGTTTCTTAAATCTCTTTCCTAGCCTCTTAATCTCATCAGCATCAACTGAAATAGGAGAAAGAGAGAGAGCGCGAGCGAGCGTGAGACGGAAAGAGCGAGAAAAAGAAAGAGAAAAAGAGCAAGACAGAAAGAAAGAGTATGAGAGACAGACAAGAGAGAAAAACATGTTAAAATTCAACCTAATTACATCCAGCTAAACGAATGTCAACCAACTCCATTACTGATGTTACTAACACCGCTGTTTCTCTCGAGTGCACTGTCACCATGAGAAAACAATGATTAAAGCCAACCCGGTCACTTACATCTGGTGTTATCACCCTTTGCTGCTTTCAGGATTGATTTACCAGCCCCCGGCGGGTTCTCACCCAATTTCTTGGAAGTGCTGGCCATTGCGTGGCCCTCCCAAGCAACCGCCCACCTGGTCTAGTGTGATACAGACGGCCAACCTTGAGCTCCAGAAGGAGCAGACCTCTCGGTTCTCGCACTGTAAGCTCTTTCACCTGGTCATGTGACGCCTCCTTTCCACACTAATCACTGGACTGACATCCATTAATCGGAACGTGGACAACAATAACATGAGGTGGATTTAAGTGGGACCAAGTGTGAGCCTTGAAGTGGGTGGGATTTTACTGAACCTTTCACCTACTGTGGCTAAGAGCACAATGGTTGATCCTTTTCTGTTTTCTAAAATAGGCATAAAGAAAATGTACGCATAAAGACAATTCTCTACCAGTTTGCACCAAACATTTTGTGGATAAAAAGCAGCGTATGACGACAGTGTGGTGTGCACATATGTTTGTTTTGTTATACTCTTTTGCAAATGTGTTTCCATCAATCTTTCAACATAATTCTAATGATAGCTTTGTCATAAAAAAAAAAAAAATCATACTAATGAACTTAAACAAAATAAAAAAAATAAAAAATGTGTACAGAATGTTGTTACTGAATATGACCATGCTTGCATTAGAATTACTCACCTACAGGGACTTAATACCATGATATTTGTATCCATTTTTTGCACTTCATATACTTCACATCTTTTGCAGCTTTGTCAGTTACAAGCTACAGTCTCTGACTCAATGTGACTTGGATTTGGCTGAGCCTCTCCTCTGGGAACCTCCACCCAGCAGCCTGTAACTAAGCCAGCTGTATTTTCACACAATGACAGGCCTAACAAGCAGGATCATACGGTCGCTGTAACAGAGACCCACCACTAGATACACTAAAACATAATTGGATGGTGTGTCATAAGAACTAAAATCATCCCACGATGGCTGTGTGCGCGATGCCAATACAGCCTTGTGCAGAGCCGTGGTCCAGTGCTAACGCTCTTAGCTCCATGCACACATGCAGCCCCAAGCCACAGACCAGGATTCAACACCCGTCTCCACCCTTCACCTCTGGCTTCATTTCACCAGTCTCCCTCCGATTCCCACCATCAATAAAAGCCTTGAACAAAATGAGTGAGTGCACTCTCCTTTAAAAGTGTGTAAAACACATTGTTACATCTATATGTGGCTATTTTGCTAGGGCACTGCATTGCTTTGCGGTTGGCCTTTATGAGTGAACTGACTTTTGCAGCTACTAGTTATTTCCCCAATCACCATGACTTTATGTTGGAGGGCAGTACACTTCAACATGGGCAGGGCAACGCTCAATAAAAGAGGTGGGAAATTCCACAGATCCCTCTCTGCCAGGGGCATTTGGGTTCCAAAACACAGATTAAGAAGCTTATTCAAGATCTACATTGACTCTTAAATAATTTCATATAAAGAACTAAAATGCTTAAATTCAAATCTGGTTATAGATAAGCACGAATCTAAGAAGGCTGAGATGAAAATTCAGTCAATATATTGTAAAAGATAAATGCCAATTTTACTTGGTGGGTAGTTGATATGAATCCAACGAATTGGAAACCATACATTTTTTTTTTTTACATCAGAACCTGTCAAAGGCAACAGGTGCTTGAATGCAAAGAGGTGCAACCCGTTTACACATCAATCACAAGTCTCGAGATGTTAGGTTGGATTTCTAATTGCTGGCCACACTTTTCCATACCCCAAGAATTTAGATGAAGCCAACCAATTGGTGATATAACAAAAAATTAATTCATGACATTTTTTTATATGCAGTACATGAAATGCACCAGCAGAAGGACAGACACTTCAGTCATTGGCCCAACTCGAGTATATTCCAGGCAGTGCAGAGTAGGCCTATCGCAATTCATAGTTTTCAGTCATGTGGTTGCTCTGACAGCCTGGCGGGCAAAACACTGTTAAAACATGGCGGCTAACACTGGGAATAATCACAGATTTAATGGGACGTTGTATAATTACGTAGTCAGGTATTGCGTAGTCAATGTCACTCAACAGCATATAACATTAGCCTGTCAATCATTATAAAGCAAGAGTGACCAAACTTATCTCAAGTAATCATATACCATAATGCCAAATAATATTTGAATTTAGTTCTTTAATCAAGAATCTCTTAAATCAATACATTATTTTGTGTGATAATGTGCATAATCCATTAATGTTTCATGATTTTATTCAGAGGTGAATAATTACTAAATCTGTTTTTGAAATGATTCAGAAAAAATGCGTTTAGAAACAGAACATGTATTTAGATGTTAATTTACTATAAACTACAGTTGACAAAAGAAAATGTTTCTCTGCTTTTATAAATGACCACTATTAAACCACTATTAACACCTCCCATATACAAATACAATGTGTGCTACATAACGTTTATTAACGGAATGGAAGCGTACTCTAGCGAATCCCAAACAAGCCCCACTGCCTTATTGCATTTATTTAAGTGTCCTCCTTAATCATTTGTTGTTAATATTATAGCTCTGATGTGGCAGCTACGTGTTCATTCGGATTGAACAATCGTTTGCCTGGAAATAATGGAGGATGTTTTGGGATCAACTTTGGTTGTCCAACATAGGATGATTTCTGAGCAAACTTTGCTTGTCCAACAGGCAAGAGATCCCAGCAAAACATAACAACCGCGGTGATTGGTTATATGCAAGGATAATAATGATGTAGTCGAAATAGTGAACTGCTTCCCAAGCCAGAATCGCAAAGCTCACCCGAGCTCAGTCTTCCGCTGCACAAATCGTTAGTCGACGCTACATATCGTTTTGAAATGAAAGGGAGCTGGGCGAGTGGCTTTGGTATGTGTATCATGTCCTTTATCTGGGAGAGCTGGTGCTACCATCTTTGCATCCTTTGTTGCCACTTGCTACTAGAGAAAAGTAATGTTACGTAAAGCTACGTAGGTTGCACTGAGGGAAATAGAGTAACACGTTATTTATTTGAAAAAATAACTAGTAAGGGATTACTTAAATTAAATAACTAACACGTAACTTGTCACCTTTAAAAAGTAGTCTGACTAGTACTTAGTAAGTAACGCGTTACCCCCAACACTGGTCATGAAGAATACAGCATGTACACCACAGCAAGCATCTGTGCTGACTGACAGTATTCTGAACATGCTGGTAACTGATGAGGCCAGTATTGATGGTGGAAGATAAAGGATTCCGGGAAATGATTCACATTCTCAACCCTGGCTACACTCTACCCTCAAGAACACATTTCACCAAACGGATGGAGAAGTAGTACCAGGAAACATTTCAGGAGGTGGAGAGTGCTATTAAAGCCACCAACAGCAATATTGCTCTCACCCCTGATTTCTGGACAAGTGTAGCCACTGAAGCCTACCTTGGTGTGACATGCCACTAGATCATAGATGACTGGGACATGAAGTCAATCTGCCTTACTACCATGCCACTGGAGGACAGACATACAGCATCCAACATAGCAGAGTAGCTGGAGGAGGTAGCTGCCAGGTTTGAAATTCCTCCAAGCAAGGCTATTGCCCATTGTGCATGACAACGGTGCCAAGATTGTGGGTGCTGCAAAAATACTGGAGGAGAAGCATGGGTGGTCCTCTGTCCGTTGTACTGGCCACAACTTGCAGCTGGTTATCAATTCTGCACTGAAGCAAACAAGCATTACACAAACTATTGGGCCTGCAAGATGCCTTGTGGAACATTTTTAAAAAAGTGAGCTTGCCAGCAACAAGCTGAAAGCAAAACAACAGATGAATACACCGGAGCACAAACTTCTTCAAGAAATAAGCATAAGGTAGAACCGTACATTCTATATGATCAGCTGACTGCTTGAGCAGAGGTGGCCTGTAACCGCAACGCTGTCTGACCCAGATGTGACAGAAGGGCAAACGGTATCTGGAACTCAAAACTGACCAGTGGAGCCTGCTTGAAGAGCTCTCCATAGCATTTAAGCCATTCGAATGTGCCCACTGTGTTAATGAGTGGGGAAAAATGTCACAGTCTCTGCAATACCTGCCCTTGTGAAGGGGCTACTGAAGTTCACCCGGGCTGCTGCTTTTGAAACAGTGTAAGTTTCTGAAGCCTGAGCAAGCCTTGTGTGCAATGTAAAGTGCAAGTTATGGCCGTCAAAGTGAGAATGGAGGAGGCTCAGCAGCAACATGACCGTCCAGGTGACCACCCCGACGTGACCGTCCAGGTGACCACCCCGACGTGACCGTCCAGGTGACCACCCCGACGTGACCATCCAGGTGACCACACCAATACCACCTCTACCACTGCAAGATCTTCTGGCTCTTTGACTCACTACTCGGCTATGATAGTAGTAGTGAAGAGAATGGTGGGGGGGGGATCTTCATGGCCAAGTGTTGAGGAATGAAGTGCTCTTGTATTTCAGAGAGAAGCCCCTTGCTAAAGAAGAAAAATCCCTTACACTGGTGGAAGTCTAACAAGGATAGATGTCCTACATTGGCCAGGCTAGCACTCGTACTTGTGTCCCTGCTACCTCAACACCATCAGAGAGTCTCTTCTCTGCAGCAGGCAACATAACTTCAAAGAAGAGAGCCCGCCTTAGCCCAGAGCATGTTGACATGCTAACATTTCTGCACTACAATGCAAAGTTCTTGTATAACTATTACACCTCCAGTATTGAACAGCTAGTGCAGCCATTTGAAATAGAAAAGCATGTAAACAATGTTTTCTTTATTTTTCAAAAAATTTTTCAGAAGAATTAAAACAATACCTGTTAAAGCACTTTATAATACCCTTTAGTTTTTGCACAGGTTTTTATTTGTTTTATAACTACAGTACTGTCTACAGTTTTAATTAAGGCATTTGTAAAAGCATAAGAAACACTGAAAACTTTAATTTATTTTAAATAAAAAACTTGCATTTAATCCTGGAATTTATGTATTTTTTGCTATCTGATTAATCAAAGTAGTGATCGACAGATTAATCGATTATCAAAATAGTTGTTAGTTGCTGTAATGAATAATCCGGATAGAGTGAGATTGAGGCTCCAATTGCGGAATGCAATTTTCTTTATTATATTCGCCAAGCAAAAAGGGCACAGGCAAACTCTTTACGAAAAAACAAGCAGGCAGGTTCGGCAACAGGTTGTCAGAACGAGAAGGCGACGGTACAGGAAATCAGCAGGCAAAAAGGGTAATCCACAGAACAGGCAGGCTGGTCAAAAGGCAGGTTTCTACAGATGAAACGGACGAGAACAGGGCAAGGGGGAAACCACAACAGGCAGGGGAAAAACAGTTATCGGGAACAAAATTTCTTGGTTGCCAAGAGCAACGGCTTGGCAAGTCCACTACAAAACAATGACTCACATCTGAGAGGTGGCAGAGGTCTGCTATATATGGGGAGTGATGATGAGGCACAGGTGTCTAGACCGGTGATCTGGAGTGAGAGTTGCGTTCAGGTGTGGTATGTTGCGCGTGTGCACCGTTAGCAGGTAGAGGGTGTGGAAGTGCAATGACAGAGCAAGAACGCTGCGAGGACCTCACAGTTGCAGCCTTATAGCTAACCTAAGTATTGTGTAAATTAGTTCATGATAATCAGAATTTTGTGTAAATGTATTAAATTATTAATATTCTTAAATATGTAATATTTTTTGTTAAAACTATAGTATAGTCAACTTAATAGATTATAGTATAGTTAACCAAAAAAAATGCCGATACAGAGTCTGAGAAAAGCGAGAGGGTGGAGGCATGGTACAATAAAGAGTAAAACACCCAGGGAAAGAATAGAGATGCAGACAGTTGAAATGAATGCAGAAGGGTCCACTAGTAGTGGATTAGCCTACTTCACCAGCCCATTATCAGAAATCGAGGCAATTACAGCGATAAGTAGCAAAAACGTTGTCGCATTAACTTGCAATGAGGCCACGTTCAAGAATTTCACTCATGCAATTGCAAATAAACGGCAGATCATTAAAAACTTTAACAATTACATTGTTTAACTTCACAAATATATTTTTATTATAATAATTCCCCCCCCAACCCACCCGGACCGTTCCACTTCAGATTTCCGGGCTTATTTTACCCCAGTCCGCACCTGCCCTCTTGTCCAAATGATCTAAGATGCAGTGTGTGCGCAAATCCACCAGCTAACACCTTGTTAGTTGTCATTATTTAATGCTTTTGCAAGCCAAAGCTAAGCATTAATGTCGTTCCCAGTCGTTTTTCCATCAAAAAACATTCTTTCATGCTCTGCATTAATTACAGATCACCCTTGATTAAAGTTTGTAGATACACATCTCTATCCACTTGCCTACCTTGTACTTTTGCATATTATTCTAGTACTCTACCTTATGCATTTGGTTGACTTTGTGAATCATTTACAGGGGGCATATGTAAGAATTTTACTGTTCTACTAGCATAAATACAAGAATAAATGGCCAGAAGGCTTCTGCAGTTAATGTCCGAAGTTGGTGTTTGAACTGTTGATGTTTTTTTCATAATTGTTCAGAGTGCCTGAGATATTAAACTTTCTCCCAGGTCCGTCTATCAGATTGCAATAACTTGTCTCCTCATACTCACTTTAGACACTTGCAGTGTCATCCTCACCTTAAACCACTCCGGACAAGCTACTAATATTCCAGGCTTGATTGGTAAGGCAAGGTGGGCAGCAAGTTGTGTCATTGTTTAAAATTCAATTTTGTAAAAATTAGCGAGGGTTCAACACAGTGCACTTTTAATAAAGACAAGTATTTGGTTGTCGCCAACAACCCACCAGGAACAGTACAATTTACAGGCCCACACCTGAACCCTATACTGACCACATTTCAGCCTAAACATGACAACCCCTTGAAAATCTTTAGGTGTGATTCAGTGTTGGATCAAATGTTTTACACAGTAGCCTAACAGTTCTCGTGCTTGGTGCCTTGATCACGAGTACAATGGTAAGACATAGTAAAACTAAGAGACCATCAACCTATTTAGATTTAAATGGGCTACGTATAGACAATGGCGTTTATAGTGTTAATTTGGGGGCTGCCGTTAAATGGCGAGGAAACCCTTGTCTAATGGACTGATTGAAAAAGACAGCTCCTGCACTTAATTCTACGTCAAGCCGTGCCCATGGTTAAAACAAAGTGTGTATTTAGGGCCAAATTAAATACATTCCTAAACTGCGATTGACTACAGAATATTACACGATTAATCACAATTCATTATTTTAATGGTTTCACAGCATTAATTCTTACTTGGAAGCACATCTGTCCTGTCTCAGAGAAGGGACACAAAAAATATTAATGATTTGTTTAATGTGTCTATTGTACCCCGTGCAAAGAGCATATACCCACTTTCCAACAACCTAGACACGATTTCCCTTCAAGGCTAATTATGAATGAAGTTTATTTGCAAAGGACTACTGTTAAAGGACTTCATTTGGTTGACCTTCCCAAGGAATCCCCCATATACAGTGCAGAAGTTGACAGATGGGATGGTGTATTTATAACCACAGGGCAGAGAGAACCCCCGCCCCCCCCCGCCCCCACACACACAAATGTAAACAAAAACCCACCCGCCCACATCAATGGCTGGTGCTGCCCTCCCCCTTGGGATATCCCTAGCAACAAGGAAACCCAGTGAGCTAACATAGGGGCGGGTGTGTGTGTGTGTGTGTGTGTGGGGGGGGGGGGGGGGTGTTTGAGGGCGGCACTTGTTCAGACAGGCAGCCGGAGAGGCTTTTAGACAAATTGCTGAACTGCAGGAGGAGACGAAGTGTCACATTCACACAGGTTTTATAATTAGGCACACTCCTCCTTGTCTCACTCATAATTAATGAACATACGTGCCAATGCTGCAGCTGGGACAGTCAAGTGTGCGCTAAGAGTTCTGGGACCGTCATCAGGTCCTCGCGAAAAATGTTTCTGGTTATATTTTAAGAACAGGGTTGCCGCCACAAATGGGTAACGACCAGTTTTCTATGTTAGTGTTATGAGTTCTACTGCACTCAAACGTGTCAGGGCCAATCTGGCCCCATCGGTCTAAACTGTCGTTTCAGCGCGAGCGGGTATTGACACACACTGACATGCTCTACAGGCCTGTAAACAAAAATTAGGACAAGAGGACAGTTAATGTGCAGATGACTGCGCTGCCATTAACGTGAAGCAGCTATGATGAGTGCCATCGCACTGGGCCGCAATCACTTTGAATTCTCTGCCGCAGGAACACAACACCTCCTACACGTGAGCCAGTCACGCCGCTTATGGAGTTGATCCCACTGAAAAAGTGGCACCCTCTGGTGTGGATCACAGCACTGTAGTTCTCCCTAACAGCCAAATAAACACTCCCAGCTCTGTCTCTCTATAGTTACTGTTCTTGAAGTGCTGGTGTGTAGCTCAATTTTTTTTTATCCTGTACTTAACCTTTAGACCTATTTACATCTAGCTTGTTGTTTTGTCACACATGCCAAACACATTCTGCTATCTCACTATGCTTGACAGGCACTCATGACATGCCCAAAGCTCTCAGAAGATGCTGAAGATCGACACCTTAGGCATACTAAGACTCATATGTGAGGTAAAGGAGCCTTTAAAACGTGCTTTAAGGAGACTAAGATAAAGCCTGACTCGTTTTTTTTACTTGATAATAGTACATTGTTTTAATACAATTTATTACATAGGTCTAAATCAGGCTGAATGACCAGAGTAGAAAAAAAAAAAACTGACATTATGTGCAGGGCCATTCATTTTTTCAGTATAGTCAAAGCTTCAGGAATGCACAGGGACACACCTGTCTCTGATTCTTTCCCATTAATGATCACAGTACATTTTATTGACGCAATCTTAAACATTGTGACGAGGGTCACAATAAACAACTTCAACAACAACTGTACGCCTTCAACAACAACCGTACGCCTGCACAATAGACTGGCTTTGGGGGGGAGAAGCAAGTTACACATTTAAGGGTCCCGGTTCACCTTCCCCTTTTTATTTGTTTTTGGGGCATTTGAGAGCACGTGCCTTTTCTTCCCTTTTGCAAATCTGAAACTGATAATGGTGGGCAACGCTACAGGACGTTAAAACTGAAAAAGAAATCTCCTTCCCCCGTTCTCCTCTCTAAGGTCAAAACGTGCATTGTGAAGCATCACATTAACGCAATGCTGTTGGCGACGCAGCTCGAGAGCAACTTCATGGGTAGTTGCCCGTCTGCTAGGATCAGATTACCCTATCCCAAATCCTAACCTTTACCATTTAGGGTAAAGAAATTTTAGCGAACAGCCTAAAGAGGCGACTAGGACAGGGATCTGGATCAACTGCTGGCGTTTCGGCCCAGCCAGGTCAAAGCAGACCGCTGAATCCAGGATGTGTGAATTCTTAAAACTGAACAGCTGCCCCTCCCCCAACTCAGAAAAGCAAGGGGGTGTCGGGGGTTTAGAGGAGTCATACTCCCCAAAATAACACACTGTGGGGAAGTCAATCAGCTAGCTGAGAAAGGACAGCAGCAGCGAGATTTGTGACACCTGCTGAAGCGTCTTGTTTTCGATTGTCTTGCAGGCGTGACCCAGATGTGACTCCGTAAACAAACAGCTCTAAGAAAAGTAAAATAACTGAGTTGACATGTCTACTTGCTTGCAGGCTTGCTAAAACTCCTACGTCATAGTCTGGTGTCTCTCAAAATTATTTAAAAAAAATGTAGTCTCTGTTTTTCCAGCATAACACGTTCTGGACAAGACTGGGCACTGGGTGAGAGGACAGAAAGAGTGAGATTGTTCTGGATTTCAATGCAAATAAGTTCCATCGTAAACCATGGTTCCGCAGTCACCCCCAGGGACCCCGGTCTGTGACAACTAGCCTAACAGCTTGTTAAGGAAGTGCATGGGTGGGCCACCAGCTCTGTCTCACCACCCGCCCAGAACACACTTGACACTGTCAAACACTGATGCCATTAAGAGAGCAAGTTCCAGCTCTGCAATACTCCACACAGAACGAAATTCCTCAACAGTCGAGCCTGAAAGTTCACTTCTGAAACTCTTAATTAGCCCACTATCTCTTTGGGGAGGGGTTGAGAGATTGATGAGGGTAGAGAGACTGGCACAGAAGGGCGACAAACCAATTAAAAATTGAATATCGCTCAGACTATAAATAAGTACGTATCTCCCACCAGCCCTGAAACCGACCTTTATGGGGGGGGGGGTTTAGCTGTGGCAGCAAACTCCCACAAGCATCGGAGATGGAGGTCCCCCGAGAAGGGTGGATGCCTGAAGAATGCAGTATAGCGCAAGGCAAGATACATATTGGTCTGCATAACATTGGCTGTTGTAACGATTCACCAGCAAGACCAACTGTTTACAGCTTCACTGTGTTCCAGACTCTTATAAACTGCCCTGTCTATCAAATACTGGCCTTAGATTCAACCGGACCTTCACTTTGTTAACCAGAACATGGAAACACAGAGTCTAAACTTTTGACAACTTAACCGTTCCAACCTAATAAAGAAATATTCAGAGAACTGACACGGCTCCAGTCGTTTGATTGGCACACCCAGGTCGACCCACACTTACTGGGTCAACCTGTGTGTGTTGTCGTTTCAATCACAGACAGCCGCATTGAAGAAGTTGCCAGTCATCAACTTAAATACTTACAGTGTGTGCACATCTCCAAGGGGTAGCTTGCTTCATTTCCCTAGAAAGAAAGAGGAATAGTGAGAATGACAACCTGACTTCAATTCTAATCCAAAAACCACAGCAAATAACATTCACCAATACAGACATATGTTGCTGTAATCACATGGAGTTTGTACCAAGCGTCTGAAATATTGCTATTAACTACTGATCACAACATTCCAACATGTGCCCCGAGGCAGACCAAGACAGCGTTCTTCAGTCTTAACTGCATAATCAGGTTTAGGCAGTTACGGGGGATGTGTGTTAAGTGGTGACAAGCTTGTGTAAAGACCCAATTGCACCACATAAAACCAATGCCATATAATATTTAAGTCTAGGTTATACTATATCAACATTGACTTGCCAATATGTTGAGTGCGTGGAATATTAACGAGGGAAACTCGGTAATACAATGTTCCTCCACTTGCCACTAAAGCGGCAGGTAGATTAGAAGCCTACTTTCAGACCCACTGTAGGCAGTTCTGCTTATCACTAAGAAGTGGCATTCTCTATTATGCATGAGAACAACAGAATGAACTAGATTCTGCCAGAGCGGGAAATTAGGCCAATCGAATGCCTTTGCTACTTCTGAGGGACATGTAAGGATTGAGAAATAGGAAAGAAAAAACTGTGGCTTCCTCCGTTAAATCCTTGGGCTTCAAATGAACATGTCATCCCCAAACCCCACCTTTAATTGCACCCAATCAGAGGTGCCCACACAAAGTTAATCTTTTGGTTGAAAAAATTATAGCCATCAGAATTTTTTTTAAATGATTTATTTTGTTGATTGGCTAAAGACCATTTAGTTGACACTGAAGTGATAAACATCTGTATTTGTTTTATGATTCCATAATGCATTTTTATGATCGGCTAGTCTGTGACCGTCGGGGTGTAAGGTCGGATCTTGTCGGCTCGTTTGCTAAGGATCTGAGCTGTGGAAGATAGCTAGCTTAAGTAACAAAACATAAAAATGGAATAGATATGCGTACCACTCAGAGGAAAGAAAAGCAACACATTATAGAAACTAAATATAATAAATGTGCCCTTGAGAAACATCTTTGGTAAAGTTGGTGAGCAGCAGAAGCATGAAGATCAATAGACCTGACGTTACAAAGACAAGAGCATCACTGCAGCTTTAAGTGAAAATCGGGGAAGACAGTTATGATCCAGGTCCAACAGCAGCTAGCAGTGTTATATATCCTTCCTCTGATCTTGGCTTAACTTTTTCATCTGGAGACAATACGCTCTTCAGATTGTGACCTCAGTGGTATTAAATATCCTACAATGTTTTGAAGTCTACTTATAGACAAGCAAGACAGAAAGGAAACCTAACTACTTGTTTTCATCATCATTGGAGTAGCCTAATCCTACTGTCTATTTAGGAAATATGTCTATTTAGGAAATATATCAAGCAAGCAGGCAGGAGGAATTGTGATTCAATGTTTTCTTTCAACGCTATTGGAAACATTGGATATTTACGGTTGGAACATTTGGTCAAATAGCCACTGTTTATTTCTATTCATGTGAAATGTGGGCTACAGGTTGATGAAAATAAGAAGAGCATGAAGAAATTGACAAACATGAAGTTATGGGTAGATTAAACAGCAGATACATAAGAAAACAAGCAGAACCTAAAATAGTAAAATGAATGTATGAATATTTGCAGAAGGTGATCTGCATGAAGCTTTGGGCTCTTTGGTAAAATTGACAAGTGGCATTCACAGCCACTACGAATATTTTTGTGGCTAGCTACATCTACTAGAATATATACAGATGAGGACTCGCACAAATCTAAATTAAGGTTGCAAGCTATGAAATAATACTATTTCAAATGGCTCTCATACTGTAGAATTAATGGTTTGATTCTATAACACTGATAATCACCTTCGTTCACATTTCTGTTTCGGTTCCTCTACAAATATCGTTTCTTCAGTTTTTAGTTCTGTTCTCTCAACTGTTTCCAACTCCTAAAATATAAACCCATTTCCCAAGAAGTTGGGACACTGCATAAAATGCAAATAAAAAAAAGAATGCAATTATGTGCAAATCAAATATCCCTATATTTATTTGAAAATAGTACAAAGACAACAGATCAAATGTTGAAACTGAGAAATGTTATTGTTTTTGGAAATATACATGCCCATTTTGAATCTGATGCAACACCTTTCAAAGAAGTTGGGTCAGGGGCATGTTTACCATTGTGTTGCGTCACCTCTTCTTTTAACAATACTCTGTAAGCGTTTGGGAACGGAGGAGACTAATTGCTGTACTTTTGAAAATGAAATGTATTCCCATTCTTGCTTGATATAGGATTTCAACTGTTTAACAGTTCAGTGTCTGTCTTTTTTTTTTGTTTAGTTTCATAATGCGCCAAATGGCATAAATGGGTGACACGTCTGGACTGCAGGCAGACCAATTTAGCTCCAAGACTCTTACTACGGAGCCATGCTATTGTAATACGTGCAGAATGTGGTATGGCATTGTCTTGCTGAAATAAGCAAGGCCTTCCCTGAAAAAGACTTTGCCTGGATGGCAGCATATGTTGCTCTAAATCCTGTTTATTGTTCGCATTAATGGTGCCTTCACAGATGTGCACGTCACCCATGCCATGTGCACTAATGCACCCCCATACCATCATGGAGACTGGCTTTTGAACTGTGCGCTGATAAGAAGCCGGATGGTCCCTCTCCTCTTTAGTCTGGAGGACGCGGCATCCATGATTTTCAAAAATACTTAAAGATTCTGTTTCATCAGACCACAGGACAGTTTTCCACTTCACCTCAGTCCATCTGAAATAAGCTTGGGCCCAGAGAAGGCGGCGGCGGTTCTGGATCTTGTTCATATATGTTTTCTTCTTTGCATGGTAGAGTTTTAACTTGCATTTGAGAATGCAGCGACGTACTGTGTTCACAGACAATAGTTTTCGGAAGTGTTCCTGAGCCCACGCAGTGATTTCCACTACAGAATCACGTCTAATTTTAATGCAGTGCCACCTGAGGGCCCGAAGATCACAGCCATTCAATATTGGTTTTCAGCCTCGTCCCTTGCATACAGAGATTTCTCTTGCAATTTTACATTGAGTAACATTATTCTTAAATTGTTGCATTATTTGCCCACGCAGTCTTTCAGAGTGGTGAACCCCCTCCCCATCCTCACTTCTGACAGACCCATCCTCTCTGGAATGATCTTTTAATACCCAATTATGTTACTGACCTGTTGCCAATTGACCTAATTAGTTGTGTGATATTCCACCAGGTTTAGTTTTTTAGCTTTACACAACTCTTCCAGTCTTTTGTTGCCTCTGTCTCAAATTTTTTTCAATGTGTTGCTAGCATCAAAATCAAAGTGGGCATATATTTTTCAAGAAACAATAAAATGTCTCAGTTTCAACATTTGATTTGTTGTCTTATTATTTTCTATTGAATAATACAAAGTACAAGACGTATACGCATTCTGTTTTTATTTACATTTTACGCAGCATCCCAACATTTTTGGAAATGGGGTTGTCCTATATATACCCTAAACATTTTAAATAGCTAAAATACTAAGGTTTTGTTTTAGCAATTGCTTAGGGAAGACCGTTTGAAAAGTTATTTGTTGGGACTTTGGTTTTTAATACTACAGCACGTTCTCCTTGCGAGGATAAGAGCCTTCACAAAAGTTAGTTCGACCATAACCAAGAATATACCAAACAACATACATCACAGCTAGCTTAAAATGCTGCAGAAATTCTCACGTTGTGAACAAGAGGTTCAATCCTTACTGTCACTTATAAGTTGTAGAGTGGGGATCATGAACAGCTCCATAAGTATGTAAACAACCCCTTGTATAAATTCCTTTCAGGGTTCAGATAATCATTCTGTACGGACTCACACCTTCTATTCTTAACTTACCACATAAGGAAGGAAAATGACAATGGCAACTTGTGTAATGGTGCTGCAGTGTGTTGTCCTTACTGAGCTTGAGGCTCTGGGGTTGGGCAGTATCACTCTTGAATGGTATAAATCCTAATACGTTTGTTAAGGGAATATGTTCTTCATATAAACTGTCTGCCCTCTAAGGACAACACCACAAGCTGTGGCAGTCTGCATGGGCGTGCGCTAGTGCCTCGGTTAATCCTGCTTTACATCAATGATATCAGGGATGCTTGCTCATGACACAGGCTTTTTTAAATGCAGATGACTGCAGTCCAGGTGTGTCACAAAGTATGGAGTATATAGAATACAGAGCTCAAGTACTAATACCTGGCTCATTCATAACAAGCTCTCAGCACCGTGGTAATCAAGCACTTTTGTTTGTTTGCGTCCAAAATTAAACTAAGCATGTCAGATATCAGGGTAAAGATGGCAAGGAAGGTGCCAACAGCAAAACAGCAGTAATCTACTTAGGATGTACTCCTGATGGCAACTTGGAAGAAGAGCATATGGCCACCAGGGTACTGGGTAAGGTCACTGCCAGGCTAAGAAGTCTCAGCTCATCCAGTTTGGTTATGTAAGCACCTCCTCATTTGAAGGCTTAACTACTTAAAAAGCAGTCTTCAAATGACCTGAAACAAGTTAATTAGGAAGGTGTAAAATCTGAACACACACTCATAAGCAGTACCCTGTTAAGGAGGCATGGGTCACACAGACCATGCATAGATATGTATCTAGATTTGTAACCCTGGCAGGGAAAGTTACTTTATGTTCATGAGTCTGAACATGGCAAACATTTGTAACGTGGCTGGAGCACCTTAGAAAGTACGGGCACATATTTGCGGTGGTACACCCACACATCCATTGCTCTTGTAATTTCTCTAGCCCAATTAGACTGACACCAAGTTCAGCTTGAATGCATGACAAAGTCGTGTTGTTTCTTTGCATTTAATAGGCCTATCTCTCGGGTGAGGGGGACACATTGGGGGGAATTTAAATGGTTTTGGTTTATTCATGATATAGCAATGGCAGCTGCTATACATTATACATCATGAAGTAGTAAATATACTAGACAGAAGGATCAAAGTGAAAACAAAGGACATAACTTATCTGAGCAATTTAAAAAAAGTTAAGGTAGTTTATTAATTTTGAATTGGGTGCAAATGTTTGCTAGAGTTAGTTGTGCAGCTAGCTACACACTTGCATGGCATGTCCTTTAGACTTAGTCTAGTTTGTTATATTTAAGACAACAGTTAATAATGATTGTTCGTTTCTGTTTATATACTTTCTTTGTCACCAATTAAAACAGAGCTCAGTTGAAATGGGTGTTGTCATGTTTTTGTCTTGTAAAACGTGTCCAGTGTCAGTGTGATGATAGGGCTCATTACAGATCATTATGGAAGAGCAAAGAGCCACACAAGCAGTCTAGTAGCTCAAAGAACATTTAATAGATTTCAAAAATGCATCAGGGGCTACAAAACCATTGGAATTCAATCTGAAAACATACTGGTTATTGCTCACAGAATACAATCCTGAAATGAAAGGCCTCAGACCAGTAAACTTGGTACGTTCTAATCTCACCATGTTCGGAGTAGCAATGAGGTAGCCTCAAGAGTCTGTGTGCTACAATAAACCAAATTGCAGTTAAATTGCTACTTAAGTAGAAGAGGTGAGATCCAGATTGTCCATTTCACTCACATCCCTGAATGAGTAACCTTAAAAGTTAAACACATAGTGGCTTTACTCAACCAAATTGCACACTACAGTAATATGGGAACCAAGGTTCTGCCTATCCCGGTTGCTTCCTGAAACATTAGGCAAATAATAACAGTAGTCTATTGCCATTTCATCCCTTATTGCTCCCTTGATAATTAGGCAAGGTAAAACATATCCCTTTGGAATATGCATTTCATGATCTGACAGGTATACATTGATACATTGAATTTGAGATTTGGGAGCCAAACCGTCTTACTTAATCCTTTGTCTTAAATGCGAGCAGTTTGACATGAGCAACGAAATTGTATGTGAAATTTGGAAAATTGAATGTGAACTTGTATTTTACTCATTGGCTTAGTTAGAAAGTAATCTATAAAATGCAAGTCACCATAATATTCTGTGATGCATTTTGGTAATTTTCTATTAATTAGCATACAACACATTAATTTCCAATTCCATTATTATTTTCTTAATCAAACTGTGATTTGCATCTTTCAAACTTGGACATTTCTCTCAAAACACATGGATCTTGATTCTGATGCCAGGATTTGGCAGTGGATGGACCTTTCAATGACAATGACACTAAACATATTAAAATCATCACAGAAATAGTTGCTGGTCCACAAAAATCTGTGTTTTACAATGGCCATCTCAGTGACTGGACTCCAACTGAAAACCTGTATTCTGAATTGAATTGGGCAGACCACAAGCACAAACCTAAGACTATCAGGGTCTTGAAATGTGCTGCATGAAGGAGTGTTCCAAAAGAGTGTGCAAACATTGTCAGAATTTACAAGAGGCTCACTGCTGTTATAAACACCAGGGCAGGCTTCACAAAATATTGATTACAGGTTGCCAATATTTTGAAACCTATGTTTTTCAGAAAAATATCATACTACTCACTGAAATGTTGTGTTTGAGAAATGATTGTGTTGAAATAAAAGTATATGGTTCCTTATGCTTTAGCCCAAAATATGACATTGTTTTGCATTCAATTTCATGAAAGGTGCCAATACTTGTTGAGTTGACTGTACATTACATAGTATTGCATTTTCAGGGACCCTTTTTTGGGCTCGACAGCAACACTTTTACAAACAGAGGCCAAAAATTGCACACTGCATCAGTATATTTTCTTTGATTAATTCAGTCTTTTCTGGGGAAGTGATACTGACATTCTTTGTCGAACAGGTGATAAACATCAGTAAGTACCACTTTGACTAAAACCTCCAAGACGCAAATCTAGATTCTCATAATGAGCAACAAAACACAAGCAGATTTGGTGCCTTTAATCACATATGACTCTAGGAGTTTCAGATAAGGATTTTGTTACAATGAATAGTGTATGTTTTTTGGCTCATTGGACAAATATCAAATTTTCACACTTTTGACATAGGTATATATGGGCTACTTGTAATTCTGGTTAGCCTATGTGTTTTTAACAGTATTGTTGAGGCTGCAACTGTACTGTGTGCCTCTTCTGACTGCAGGCCAAAGATAGAACATTAAGGTAAAGTGGATTGAAGGGTTTAGGATTACACCATCTACTTGTAGTAACCAAACAATGTAAGTTCTAGAAGTAGACATTTTGTAATAGAACATAAATGTGGTAGGGGAGACATGTGCCTAACTCAGTCATGTAAATTGTACAAGAACTGACAGACCCAAACAACTTTCAAAATAAGAATGAATGCATGATTATGTTACCATCTTTTTAATATCCATTCCTTCAGGCAACTTATTTGTCAATAATGACAAAAATGTTTCAGCCAATTCAACATTTGACAGGCTGGTTTTTGCAATAATACAACTGTTTTTTATAACAGATGAAATGTGAGTAATTTCTCCCAAAACCACTAAAACCACTACAGTAATCTGCACGGGACGTTAAGGATGTCAGGACGAGCATTAAGTGTTTAACGAGGCTGATGGCAGGCTATAGATTTTGCTGGGGAGCAACATGACAGCATCATCCTTCAGGCATTTCCAACTAAATACATTATGCAAATTGCCTATGTTGCAGCAATATATCCTGATACACTTGACTTCATCTTAAAATAGAAATGTGGTTTGAAAAAGACTGCTCGAGCCTACAATGAATCTACCAATAGAATCAACTGAAATCCAATAAGCATCAGAGACCTGGATGCCTGCATCCAGCTACATAGTATTCGGCCTGTTTGATATAAAGGAGCAATTATTAAGACTCTATAGGGTGTTCTGGTTAATGCATGCGTGTTGTTCCTGAAACAATTAGCAGCCCCCCCCCCCTCGCAAAAACAACACACTGCAACATACATGGTTGGAATTAATAATCCCCAAACATAGTGCAAATGCAAATAAATGTATGACAGGAGGAAATTTAAAGAAACAGGATATGTGAGTAGCCAGTGAACTGCAATGTTGCTAATTGATACAACAAAGTAAAACTATCTGGCCTGACTACTATTCGAGAAATCTTTGCTGGACTGGTAAAAATATATTATTGTATCAAGAAACACATCATAGAAAATGTACGAACAGGTGGATCTATGGGAAGCAATTTGATGCTTCTTCCCAGACATTTCAAATGCGACTGAATAGTTACCTATAACAGTGAGTCTATTATTGGGCTACTATAAGTCCTCTTTTCAACACAATTTAACGCACTCACTGGCAGCCACATTAATATAAAGGGCGGCTCTCGCGAAAGTGACAATCAGGAAAACGTGCTTATTTGCTGTGGCATTTTGTAATTAGTAGTAGTCCATCTTTGTTGGACATACGTTCAAAAGCAGAATATGCTCGTCAGTTCGACAAGTTTATTTTATTATGCGCAAGTTATGGAGAGACAACCTATCGATATTGTTACACTGTCTGTTCTGCTAGAGGATTCAGAAAAGATACGATGTCATGTTTCACTTTTCCCCCACAAGCTCGCGCCATTATTCCTGTGCCTGGCTATATAGCTTAGCAAGCTGGCTAGGTGGTTGGTTTAGCTATTTGGAAGAAATTTAACAAGTCTGAATATACCTTTTCAGAAAACACCAGAACGCTATACATCACCAAATCAGAGCGTAGCCAAATGGTCATAATCTGTAAAATGACATTGGACATGAAAAAACGTAACGCAACAACCGCTTTGACGCTCATTTTGTCTGAACAGTGTAATGCTGCTGTATGATAGCTTCGAGTGTTATGCATGCGTATGGTGTGAGATTTTGTACTCATCTGGTTCACCAATAGAATTAGCAAAGTAGCTATAGTTATCCTTACCATTCTGTCGTTTGTTCTACTTCTCCTGGGGCGCAAGGAAAATAACTGAAAAAAGAGCGAGGTTGCACAATCTACTGACTATGTCTCAAAGAAATACGTTTGGATATTATATGGACCCGCTTGACTTGCTCTCGCCGTTCCTCTCGACCGATGACGGCTTTACTGCAGTAGCTACGGATCCGCAGAGGGGGGAAGAGGCAGAGAAGCTTGTGTTGGTGTAGAGAGCGAGCGAGGTTGAAAGGGGAGTAGGGGGAGGTACGACTGTAGACTACAGTACATCCGGGTACGCTATCTCCTTCAAACGAATGCCAACTAATATTAAAACACGTCCAATTTCGTAGCCTAAATGTTTTAAAGTGCGAAGTTTGGTTTCGATACATCTGCTTAATCTAGCCCTATGTGCAGTAATGTTTAATATGTAGACAAATCGACCTCTGAAAATGAATGCCACACCTACAAGTCCTGTTGCGAGACCAATCAGATCAGCTCCCCCAAAACAATCTGATGTGCAAATTCTGATATGATTTGTCAAAATACCATTTAGTGGGGAAAAATCCCAGATTTGGACTGACTGTATAATTTCAAACAGGCATGACATCCACATTAGATTCAAAAGGTGAAGTCTAATTTTATCTAACTGATTGGAAAATGATGTGCAAGGACTGTAGGCAAGGGTCTAAGTACAATACCTAAAGAGAACAAGGACCTACGGTAGATCTGTAGCATATTAGGCATGCTTTCAAAATGAGAAACAGATAATAGACACTTCTAGGCCTATTTTTCTCCAACAATTTAATTCCTTTCAACTACTCTTGAGTTTTTAAGGCGCACCAATTTGGCAGGGGTCCAATGGTGCTTCCCTAGGAAAATAATAATAAAATAAATGTTCCTCCCAAATCCCCATAACCACTCAAAGCAATCATTAAAAAAAATGTATCAGCTGGAAACGACCTGAAAAAAGTATTTTGCCTCCATGCACAGTAAGAAGAATTAAAAGTAAAAGTTGGATGAATCTTGGGGTCAAAGTCTCCAGAACTATAGTTAGACGACATTTACACACCAACAAGCTACTTGATTTTTTTTCTCCAAAAAAAGCCTCTACTAGAACCTTTGAGTTTGTCACACATTATTGAAATTTTGATTAGAACCAAGTTCTACGGTCAGATGTTGTTTTAGTGTATTATCAAGCAGAAAAACAATATATCTGGAGGACAATGTAGCCTACACAGTGCATAGCTCTATATTTTAGAATATGATAAAAACAATATACTGAATACCAGATTTTATTTACTTTTGTTTATACAGAGAAATCAACTGAGGCCAAGGTCTCTTTTACAGCTGAGCCTTGTATTACAACAATAAAAACACATAAAAATGGAAATTAAACATACAACAAAAAAAAACAATCAAAATTAACAATAAAAAGATCCTTTATAAGACATTAAAAATGTATTATAGGCACTAAAACATTCAACTTCATATCACTCTGAATGGCATTCTAAAAGTGTGGGGCAAAATATTCAAAAGCAGTTTTACCCAGTTCTGACAAGGACTGGTATCTTCAGCACTATCCAGACTTGAGAACGGGTTGGTGAATGCTGTTCTTTCTACCATTTTTTTCAGTTAGATAGGAAGCTTTTGTATGACTGCCTTATATAAAAACATCAACCAATGTCTGGCCCTAGTAGATATCAGTGACTCCCGGCCAAATGAAGCACATAACAGTGATGAGTGCAAATATTTGGACCAGTGATAAAAGCAGGCCAGGCGACAGGACGAAGTAACTAAGGGGGCTGTTAAAAACGGCGAGGGGGCTAATCTGTTTTTTGGCAATTGTTTGGCAATTTTTCAATACTATAGGGTTTTTAAAACTTAAACTGGGAGGGGCCAGAAAATACAACTGAGGGGGCTAAGCCCCCTATTGCCCCCTCATAGTGCCGGGTCTGGATAAAAGGTAAGGCCGAATGATAGACTGCATCCAGATATTTGAGTAGAGAAGCCGAGGTGTGCATTATGAAACAGTTGGAATTCTGACTGCAGGTGTGCAATAGCTTGTTCAAGAAAGGGAGCCGTAGCATATAGTAATGTGTCGTCAGCATTAAAATGAAATGCACTATTTCTTAAAGAGTTACAGATTTCATGAATAGTACAGGACCCAAAATTAAACACTGTGGAAATATTTTGTGGACTACAAGAAAGGTTGATTTAATTTCACCAGATAGCTTGTGTTCACTGTTCTGTCACTAAGGTAATTTTGAAACCAGAGGCAAGTGTCCTTGGTCATGCCCAATAAAGACAGCTTTTTCAATGAGAATGAGTGATCTACTTTGTTGACCTGTCGCCTTTGACAGGTCAACAAAGGAGCAACACAGCTGAAATTCTCATCTAATGCTTTCAGTGTATAATTTACAACCAGAGTAGTTGCTTTTATAGTACTGTGACCAGGTCTAAAACCAGATTGAAATCTGTTCAAAATTCAA
Source organism: Esox masquinongy (assembly GCA_016801175.1). NCBI lineage: Eukaryota > Metazoa > Chordata > Actinopteri > Esociformes > Esocidae > Esox > Esox masquinongy. The sequence goes on along the minus strand of JACXGI010000719.1, from coordinate 25,103 downwards.
TTTTCCGATGAAAAAGAATGTAAATGTTTATTTACCAATGCCTCCAGCAAGGGATGACAGATGTCTGTTTGACATGAGAATAACAAATTCTGAGACATTACACAATAGATAAACTGTAACATAGAGTATTACAATACATATTATACTAAACAGGTTTAGAGGGCTATTCTCTATTGTATTTCTTTTACCACTCACCTCAGCGTCCTACTGTTCCTCTCATCCCTCTGACAGTCCCGATTCCAGTTCAGACTCACTACTAAATTTGTCAAATAAGCCAGTCAGACACAATGGATATTCCATGAGAAGTTTAAATCTATTTCAATGAATGTACAGAACATGTACGTATGTGATGCTTAATGTCTCCAGCAGGGACGTCGCTAGGCCTATTTTAGGGGGGCTTTAGTCATGTAGGAAATGTAGAATTTCCTACATGACACGCAAGATCAATGTCTCACAACGAACCTGGCTCACGTTCTCGCTGTAGAAGTCAATGTCTCACAGCTCACGTGTCATCAACAGCCACACCAAACCACTTAATCCATTTATTGCACCATTTGTTCATCAAGTAGTACTGGTATCAGTTTATTTACTTACACAATTTAATTTAATATATAACGAAACTGAACATTATAGGCAATGTAATTGTTTTTTGCATTTGAGCATTGTAACACACCTTTTGGCATAGGATTATTCAGCCATGCACTTAAAACAAAACTAAAACAACGTTAGCGACCACAACATAAGAAAAAAGCACTTAGATTCTATATGCAAGTCATAAAATAACGTAGAAATCTTACCCACATATATGGTAACTTTGTGCTGTTCAAAAGTTAATGGATCTAAATACAATTACAACACTAACTACATAGGAGAACACAAATATGATGTTCTTTCATTCACAGCCAACAACTCGCACTCACCACCCACATCAATTATATACTTGTTCATTTCCGCAGCTGTCTTCAATCCTGGTCCAGGAGGGCCAAAGCTTTTGGCTTATATGGCCAAAGTTATCACCACAGCGGTTGTTACTTAGCTAGCTGTGATTCCGAATGATATTGTTGATAATAACCTGGCTAAGTCTTTTGAATTAAATCAAGAACAACCCCCGAGATCAGCATAGTGGACAGCAGAGTGAACTGCCGCTGCTCTCCCTAAGACAGACAATTGGTGCTCATTGACCTGAAACGCAAGCCTACAACATGGCCTTTTCCTTAAGTTGATGGTAAGAGTTAGCTATTGTGTGCAACTCATCTCCGCTTGAATTTTTTCTTCCGTTATTGGATGTTAGTAGGATGAGTTGGTTGGTGATCCTCAATTAAACACCTCTTTGTTGATCCACATCAAGCTACGCGTCTCATTCGGCTTGCACTCGTACTCGATGTCATTGAATTTGTTCCCGAACTGGCATTGGTCTCGTTTGTAGTAGTTGTAGTACTTCACTTGCCATATTGTCTCGAATTGGCCTGCCTTTGAAAACTGACACACAAAACACACATAAAAAAACACTTCAGGGAATCACTCCAAAGTTACACTACGCCTTAAAATGTGTTAATAAAATGAGAAACATAACATTCAATTTACCAGAAGACATCAGGTTAATTATTAAAAAATAGGCCTAAATGTTACGCCTTATAAATTAATAAATTAAATTACCTCAATGCTGACTTGGACAGGTTGCCTGTCCCCACTCTTGGTGTGAGGCACTCCCTCTGTATCATACAGTCCATGATACACCACAGATTCATCATCTTTGGACTGCTGCTCAAGCGGGAGAATGATACCACCAATGTTCATGGAGCTGGGAATTCCATAAAACACATACTTTAGTCAGTGGACATTCCCAAGCCCACCCTGTGGGCCAATTAATGTGGCCTACTATCCTGCATGATTACCATACGGCCTAATAGTAACCATTTATTGACTTCATCCTAAGGATCATAGATTTCATATGATTAACTGAGATATGTGAGTCAATTATACAACCAACGCCAAGTGTTGATTTGATTAAAAATGCATTTATACCACGTCAACACCTTCATTATTAACACAGGATATCCCTTAGGCCTCCAGTAGGCTATGTAGCGGCTATTGCTTCAACCCTTAGAGTCTGACTAATAAACTCTAAGTGTATAGGGGACGTTTAATCTGCTAATAAATTTATATTTCTAGGTAGGCAGACGATTTATATTTGTAATCAACCCATTAGTTGATAAAATACAGAATATTTCCTTCAAACGCATAATAAGAACAGAACATAGCGTCAGTCCAGGCTGTCCACAGACTCCCATTGGTGGGCTATAAAAGCCTATCGCTGGGTAATTTAATGGGTGTATTGTAAACGACTACTAAAACACATGTTTCCAGTTGTTTTCTTGATATAGTGTTTTTTTTTAACTTACGTGGCGCCAGCGTTCCCCGGCTTGATAACCACCTCAACCTTATACTTCGATCCGGTAAGCAATTTTATCGTCCTGCTCTGGCCGAATCTTGTCCCATCCACTTTGAAAAACACTGGACCATCATTCGGTTGAATTTTTAGAGAGATAGCAATATTTATAATCGGTGGAACGTCGTCGGCCATGATTGAAATGTATTATTGTTACGGACCTACCCTATAAATAAACAGAAATCGAAAGGATGCAGCGAGGGTCTATTTCCTACCGCACCAAATGATGGAGGCAGTGACGTGTACAGATGGCGAAAAGGGTAAATCCACTATACAGTAGGAATATAAGACTATACAGTGGCATCCGCCACAGTTGGTTATTAATGCATGGATGAACACCAGGATTAGTACGGTCCACACAGTCTTATCTCATGAATAGGCCGACAAAAAAGATCTGTTGTAAATGACTGTAATTATATTTGACGTTTAGAATGAACCAATGGTGTTGCTGTGTTTATACTTTGCATGTAGGCTACAAAACATACTTGAAAACTGCAGGACTACCCACTGTCTTAAACCATCAAACAACAATTAATTCAGGTTCTAAAGCGGGTCATCTGAATATTTATTTGATTAGCTGTCCGTGTCCGAAGTTCTGACATTGTATCTTCCCCAAACCGCTAGAACTACATCAATTGATGTGCACTGTCCAGAGTGCTGAAACCGTGGACTTTTGTTTAAGAGTATTCAAAGATGTAGTCCGAATTGCTGTTCGTGAATTGGGCTTTTTGTAAAGTTTAAACAGTTTAAATACGATAATAATTTTCTTAGTTTTTTGTAGAGATGCCATATTCACAAATCTGTAACTGAACAACTAAGGAATCCATCTTTTTCGCAAGTTTCATGACGTGATTGCACTCACCGAGTTTGAAAAAAGATAATACGTGTTATCATGTTATTGTCATTGATGCCATGTAGCTACATTTCTTGTATTTGCGAATGCTATGCTAAAAACTCAGTCCTGTTACTTTCAGTCCTGTTACTAACATGAAGGGTAACAGGACTGAATAATAGCAACAGGAGTGAATTTGAATGAAATAGCAATTTTAAATGTGTCTAGTATATACACTACCTTTGAAAGGTTTGAAGTCACTTAGAAATGTCCATGTTCTCAAAAAAAAGCAAAAATGTAGTCTGTTAAAATAACATCAAATGGATCAGAAATACAGTGTAGACATTGTTAAAGTTGTAAATGACTGTTGTAGCTGGAAACTGATGATTTTAAATGGAATATCCACACAGACGTATAGAGGCCTATTATCAGCAAACATCAGTCCAGTGTTCCAATGGCACGTGGTCTGCTAATTCATGTTAATCATTTTAAAAGCGTAATTGATCATTAGAAAACCCTTCGGCAATTATGTTAGCACCACCGAAACCACCTGTGCTTATTAATGATGCAATAAAACCAGCCTTCTTTAGACAAGTTCAGTATCTGGAGCATCAGCAATTGTGGGTTCGATTACAGTCTCCAAACGGCCAGAAACAAAGAACTTTCTTCTGAAACTCATCAGTCTATTCTTGTTCTGAGAAATGAAGGCTATTCCATGCGAGAACTTGCCAAGAAACTGAAGATCTCGTACAACGCTGTGTACTACTCCCTTCACAGAACAGCCCAAATTGGCTCTAACCAGACTAGAATGAGGAGTTGGAGGACCCGGTGCACAACTGAGCAAGCGGACAAATACATTAGAGTTCAAGAAACAGACACCTCACAGGTCCTCAACTGGCTGCTTCATTAAATAGTACACTCAAAACACCAGTCCCAACGTCAAAAATGCAGAGGCAACTATGGAATGCTGGACTTCTAGCCAGAGTTGCAAAGAAAAAGCCATATCTCAGACTGGCCAATAAAAAGCAAAGATTATGATGGACAAAAGAATAAAGAAACCGGACATAGGAAGATTGTGTTATGAAGTGTTATGGACAGATGAATCTAAGTCTGAGATGTTCGAATCACAAAGAAAAACAGACCAAATGAAAAGATGCTGGAGGAGTGCTTGACACCATCTGTCAAGCATGGTGGAGGCAATGTGATAGTCTGGATGTGCTTTGGTGGTGGTAAAGTGGGAGATTTGTACAGGGTAAAAGGGATCTTGAAGGAAGGCTATTTTTTTTTAACATGTAACCAATTATTTCTTTAAAATACCCTCTTAAATTGAGGGAAAAACAAAAACTAGTTGTCATGACTTTTAATTGATTTTTAAAACAGTTGTAAGAGTTTTGGTAACAGGACGGAGAAAAATGCAACTATCTTCCATTTAGAAACCTTGTAGAAAAATAAATAAAATTGCCTGAGATTGACCATAACACATTTTGAATAGTTAAACATGAGAGTAATTAAATACACTGCTGAAAAAAGATAAAGACTGAAGTTTAATTTAAAAACATTTTTTTTACAACATGTAAATGGCACTGATGTGGAATACAATTGTAGACTGGACCTTATGTGTAATTTGACAAATAGCCACTTTCCTTTAAGACACAGAAAGGGATCAGCCATTACTAACAACCTTAATAATGGCTAAAATTATTTGACTAAATGGACTAAAATGATTTGAACACACAAATATTCAGCTTGAAATGAATTCAAATGGCAAATATTGCACCTCACTCACATAGTATACATCTTAACAATTATTATGCTATACAGCATTAATCCTAATACATGTTAACAAAACATTTCTGGCTAATAAGTCCTTGGAAAAGTGCTACACTGTAGTTTGGTAAGCAAATACATAAATTCAAATTAACATCTTGAATGACGCCCACTTCATTAAATGTAATGAAGGCCCAATTGTACATTTTCATATGGGTAAACCTATGAATATTTCCTGTATAGCCTACCATATTACAACATTTTTAAGTTTGTGATTACATAAATCAATATCTTATATCAAATACATTGTAATATCAATCATATTGCAAAAATAAACCAGTATAAAAGAATTCAAAAAGTGCTTTAGACATAATTATATATATGTATATATATAAAAAATTTAACTCTATAAAATCATACTTTCTACCTCTCCAGCTCTGCTTCCAGAATCTCACCCCAAGACTCAACATCCAATGGACACATGTATTTGTTCACCAGTTCATCAGCAGAGCCAATGTTGCTGAATCGTCCCCGTAACCATTCTCGTTTCAAATAACCTCTCTTGTAGTTTCGCACCAGGGTAACCTAAAAAAGCCAAAAGAATGACAAAATAGTGTATGTATGAATTTTGAAGGCACTATTTGGAATTGTCTGTATTGGGTATTAGCCTATTGTAGGTGGAGGGAATTGGTTTTTGTGATGGTGTGACAATGTACAGCCATATTATCTGGTTAAGAATTGAGGGAAAGTCATTCTGAAACCAACAAAGACACACCTTCCATGACAGTCCATTCTGTCTGTCCCCGTCTATCTCCTGTTGACAGAAAGCTCGCACAGTCAGGCAGTGATTCCTCCAGAGGTGGTCGCACCCTTCAATGATGTGGTGCCACAGTTTGCAGGTCAGTGATGCACTACATAAGCTGTCAATGTCCAGCTCACTGAAAATCCTCAAGCTCATTTCCAAGGGCAATGTTTTGGCAAAGTTGTGTGGGTATGTTTCTTTGGCAGTGGTCAAGGTGGGACTTTCACAGAAAAAAGAGATATTGGAATTCCTTTTGAAGACATGCTGCATAGTTCAATGTCCAGCACTTCAAATTAACACTGGTCCTTTGGAAGAGTATTACCTGTTAAAATGAGCAAGTGACGGCACAAAAACAATGCTTATAAAGGCTTAATACAAATACATTGCTACCGGTCCAATTAATTCAGGTTTTTAAGTGCCAGTGGCTGTGATTTGTTTCTAGTACTGGGCCAATGCAATGTGAGGGCTTTTGTTAGCAATTTACTGTGACGTTAACTAGCTACAGTACTTGATATGTCTTTTACAATACCGCTGTAGAAACACTGTATAATAATGTATTTGCTGGTTAATGTCCACACCTGGTGAAACTCGTTAGCAAGCTGCAATACCCATTTGTATACCACTAACATTTACATTGTGCATCAGTGGCGTCGTTAGGCCTGGGCGTCCGGGGCTATAGCCCCGGATCTTTTATGAATAGCCCCGGATCTCAAATTGACCAAAAATAATAAAAATAAAAAATAGCCCCTTATCTATTCATCTATAATTCCGATCGCGCAATATGACAATGTAGACGTGTAGGCCGCTAGCATGTACATCAAGATTTTCCGCGTGCACATTCAAAACCCTGTACTTTCTGTCCCGGGCCCGGGCGGGGGGTGGGCTAAGCCCCGCATGTATTGTGATCCTAGCGACGCCTCTGTTATGCATACTGCTTTCTATACTTAGATCCCTGTTTGGATCGAAACTACAGCTACCAAGCATGTTTCAATGAAACACCGGATGGGTGTAGCCAGCTAACTAGCTAGCCAGCCAGTTCGATTCATCGACTGTGTGCTATTGTTTTTGTCTAGTTCTATGTCGAATGAATAGTAAAGTCGGTAATATGAACTTTGCATTCCTGATTGTATTATAAGCTAGGTAATAATAATTCAGCTATCTCTCCAAAATACTGTGTCGACCTACCCAAAATATCGTCTCGACCTCCTCGATAGCTCACGGTTTAAATGTCTCAGTTTAAAATCTTGTTTACCTACGACACATTCACGTCGTCAATTGTTTAGGGAACTGCGCATGCGTAAATGTTCAATGGTGGTAGCAACGAGTCTTAATTATGCATACAATGTAGCATGAATTGTTCTATTTAAATAAGTATTTAGTAAGAATAACAAATTACGCATTGCTAAATTGTTGATGTTTGTATTATTACATTTTTTTAATCAATCGTCGACGCGACACTACAACGACGACGTGCGCATGCTCAACTACAACAGTCCGGAAGTTAGCTACAAAACAAGTCACTAATCAAAGTTTTCACATTTGGCAATCATATCAATTCAAGCTATTAGAGGAATGAATGTATCACTAAGAAGCGTACATGTCTATGGTTGATTATAATAAGGGTGTAAGATAGAATCCTTCTTTCACCTCCGACTAGACAACGGTACGTACCATATTTGCATTAGGCTCTCACAGTTGCATTAGTCTAGAAGGTGGCTAAGTTATCAACAACAATTTGGAAGAACATTGAAGAAAAACTAACCAGACAGAAAATTACCAGCTAAGCATAAACAATAAATAACAACTGTCACATTGAATATGATAATATGTATCTCATCTAATGTGAATCAATTGAAAATTCATTCTAAGGTGTTTGGGAATCACCAACCACCCACAGATGGCGGGGTTCCACCTCGTGCCTGTAGACGGTGGCAGTACTCCTATAAATCTGCCCGAAGGAGAGACACTGCTGGGAAGGGGTTCATTCCTTGGCGTGAGTAACTTAGTCGGAGAGTGTCTAGTAAAGTACTTTATGTCTCTGTTCTCCAACCCTGGTAATGAGATACAAGAGAATATTTTAAGTCAGACAGCACTTCACAATCGTGGGTGATAATAATACCTTAACATTCCTAAGAGTTTATCAATGTGATGACATACATACTTGATAGGGCTGCATTTATACTGTGCATTCAGACAGTATTCAGAACCTTTCCCTTTTATTCCACATTTTGTAAAATTACAGCCTTATTCTAAAATAGATTGAACAGATTTTCCCTAATTAATTTAACAAAACAATAGGCTACTGAAGTTTACTTCAAAATAAACTGTAAAACTCAAGATGATCTGATTGCATTTCCCCATGAATCTGATTGAAATGTAATGGTTACAAGGCTACTATTTAGAATCATCTTTTACAATCCAATGTGGTGTGGATTTCCGTTTAGCAATTGCAGCATCTCTCTCCTAAGATTATTAATTCTCACCATTAAGTGTTGACGCTTTGTGTATGTTTTGATACTAAAGCTGTGTATTTGTTATGGCACCAGTGGGCCTCGAGCTAAGGAATGTTTGTTTTTAATTACAACCCTGTTTCAAAAAAAGTTGGGACACTGTGTAAAATGAAAATAAAAACAGAATGCAATGATGTGCAAATCGTTTAGTCCCTATATTTAACTGAAAATAGCACAAAGACCACATCAAATGTTGAAACTGAGAAATGTTATCGTTTCTGGAAAATATATGCACATTTTGAATTTGATGCCAGCAACACATTTAAAAAAAAAAGTTGGGACACAGGCATATTTACCACTGTGTTGCATCACCTCTTCTTTTAACAATATCCTATAAGCGTTTGGGAAGCGTTTGGGAATTGATATAGGATTTCAGCTGCTCAACAGTTCTGGGTCTCTTGTTGTATTTTTCATTTCATAATGCGCCAAATGTTTTCAATGGGTGACAGGTCTGGACTGCAGGCAGGCCAGTTGAGCACTACTACGGAGCCATGCTGTTGTATTACGTACAGAATGTGGTTTGGCATTTTCTTGCTGAAATAAGAAAGGCCTTCCCCGAATAATACATCGTCTGGATGGCAGCATATGTTGCTACAAAACGTCTATATAAGTTAATGGTGCCTTCACAGATGTGCAAGTCACCCATGCCATGTGCACTAATGCACCCCCATCACTGATGCTGGCTTTTGAACTGTGAGCTGATAAGCCGGTTGGGACACGGAATCCACGAGTCCCAAAAGTAATTTCAGTTTTTGATTCTTCAGACCACAGGACAGTTTTCCACTCTGCCTCAGTCCATCTGAAATGAGCTCGGGCCCAGAGAAGGCGCCGTCTTTTCAGGATCTTGTTTATACATGATTTCTTCTTTGAATGGTAGAGTTCTAACTTGCATTTGTGGATGCAGCGACGTACTGTGTTCACAGACAATGGTTTTCAGAAGTGTTCCTGCGTCCATGCAGTGATGTCCACTACAGAATCGTGTCTGTTTTTAATGCAGTGATGTCCACTACAGAATCGTGTCTGTTTTTAATGCAGTGATGTCCACTACAGAATCGTGTCTGTTTTTAATGCAGTGATGTCCACTACAGAATCGTGTCTGTTTTTAATGCAGTGCTGTCCACTACAGAATTGTGTCTGTTTTTAATGCAGTGCTGTCCATTACAGAATCATGTCTGTTTTTAATGCATTGATGTCCACTACAGAATCGTGTTTGTTTTGTATGCAGTGCCGCCTGAGGGCTCAAAGTTCACGGCCATCCAATATTGGCTTTCGGCTTTGTCCCTTGCGTACAAAGATTTCTCTGGATTCTCTGAATCTTTTAATGATATTATGTACTGTAGATGATGAAATCCCAAAACTCTTGGCAAGTTTACATTGAGAAACATTAATCTTAAATTCTTGCACTATTTGCCTGCACAGTCTTTCACAGAGTGATGAACCCCTTCCCATCTTTACTTCTGAAAGGCTCGTCCTCTCTGGGATGCTTTTTTTTGCCCAATCTTGTTACTGACCTGTTGCCAATTAACCAAATTAGTTGTGAGATGTTCCACCAGGTTGTTTTTTGAAGCATTACACAACTTTTCCAGTCTTTTGTTGCCCCGTCCCAGCTTTTTTGAAACGTGTTGCTGGCATCAAATTGAAAATGGGCATATATTTTTCAAGATACAATTACATTTCTCAGTTTCAACATGTGATATGTTGTCTTTCTACTATTTTCTATTAAATGTTGGGTTTAAATGATTTGCACATTATTGCATTCTGTTTTTATTTCCATTTTACACAGCATCCCAATGTTTTTGGAAAGAGAGTTGTATTATTATTTGTAATTAAGCCAAGCTCATAAGGCTCCTTGTACTACCCCTAATTTGCAAAAAGAAATATGGAATTTCTGCCTGTTCAGGTGGGATGGAACAATTGTTCTTCTGTAATCCCACAGGCTGCTTTTTTTGTCTGAATAGGTAAAAAATATTTTTTGTTTTATGATGTCTTTCAGCAAAAAGTATTCAGACCCCTTGACTTTTTCCATATTTTGTTTTGTTACAGACTGAATTCATAATTTCTCAGATTTATTTGTTGCCATCAGTCTACACATAATAGAACAAATTTTAGCATTTTCATGTTTGTCATTTAGCAGACGGCAATATCTGGAGCAACTTACAGTAAATTTTCAGAAAGTTTGATGAAACAACCACACAGCGTAAGAGCAGGTGCATTTTAATCAGTTAATTAGTTATAGGCAAAATGAGTGCTGGAATGAAGGCCATACAAATAATAAACATAATAAACAAAATTTAAAAAGAAAACAGATTACAGGTGGTTGCTCTGGAAGTGTTTTAGGTAGTCTATGAAAAGGCTGATTTTCAGATGTTTTCTGAAAAAGGCCAGAGACCCTGCTATGTTATTCTCTAGGGGATGCTGGTTCCACCAATGAGGTACCAGGACAGAGAGGAGTTTTGAATGTGTGGATTTGGTACTGCCTACCCTAATGGGCGGGATGGCCAAGAGCCCAGAGTTGCCCAAACAAACAGCCCAGGTAGGGATGTAAGTGTTTGAGGATTGCCTCATGGTGGGAAGGTAAATTTCCTCTTGTTGCTCCATAGGTAAGCACCATGTCCTTGTAGCGCTTTCAGGCTAGATCTGGAAAGCAGTGGCGTGTGCAAAGAAGTGGGCTGACGTGGGAAACCTTCGGATTTGTGGGAGGTTGAACACTGGTGGGCCGCTGCATTCTGAATAAGTTGCAAGGATTCAGTAGCACATGTCAGGAGCCCAACCAAGAGTGAGTTGCAGTGAGTTTCCATTCAAACATGAGTTGAGAAGTGCCTGGATAAGTGCTGCTTCCTGTGTGAGGTAAGGTTGTACTCCACATGTTGTAGGGCATTAATCTGCCGGAATGGGTCACTGCCTTGGTGTTAACAGAGAAGACAGTGTGTCGTCTAGAGTTACGCCATGGTTCTTTGTTTGGAGACGGCACGTTCAAGTGTATTAGAAAGGAAAGACGGAAGGGATAACACCCTGTAGTTTTTGACTTCAGAGTCGTCAAGTGATGGATTCTTTAACAGAGGAGCCATCCTGTCTGCTGGGACATAGCCATTGCTCAGGGATGAGTTGATGTGGGAGGGAATTGGAGAAAGTCTCCAGTAATGGTCGGGAGAAAGGAGGAGGGGATAGGGTCAAGAGGGAATGATGTCGGGCAGCCAGCCATCACTAGCTGGAGAATATTATCTGGTAAGAGCAGAGGAAAAAGCAGTTAATGCATGGCCAAGTCCAGCATGTGAGCAAACTGTGGTTCTACAAGACTGGGTGAATGAGGTACAAAAATCCTCAACCTTCTTTTGAAAATAGTTGACCAAGTCATGAAAAGACAGGGAAGATGGTGGGGGAAGAGATGGTGGGTTAAGCAGTGAGGAGTAATTTCGAGTGATTGCAAAGGGGCTTTAGCAGCATATAGGAAGGAACGGAAGGTAGCGAGAAGTGATTTGAAGGATACTTGGTTGTTCTGAAGTTTTGTTTTCTACCACAGGTCAATCAGGTCTTTATGGTAGAGTAGCCACTTGTGAGTAAATGACACGTGACATGCCACCTGGAGTTTTCTAAACGGCATGAGAAAAAATATTTGGTGGTGTGATGAGGCCATAATCAAACTATTATGCCTGATTGTCAAGTGCTGAATCTGGTGAAAATAATGTTCTCCGTTTCACTTGGCTAATACCATCTCTATGATGACGCATGGTGGTGGGAGCATCAAGCTGTGGGAATGCTTCTCAGTGGCTGGGTCTGTGAGACAGGATTAGTCAGGATTGAGGGAAAGATGAAAAAGTAAAATATGAGAGGTTCTTGACAAACCCTACCTGATCCGGAGTGCACAAGAATGACTGTGAATGTCCTTGAATGGCCCAGTCAAAGCCTGGACTTGAACCCAATTCAGGGAAGACCTAAAGATTGCAGTTCACCGATGCTCCCCATCCAATCTGACAAAGCTTGAGAGGACCTGCAAGAAACAATAGGAGAAACTGCCCAAGTCCAGGTGTGACAAGACGGTAGAGGCATACCCAAGAAGCAAACAAATCCATTCTAAAGGTTTTAACAATAGAAAGGTATTTTGTTTAATGTGAAAACAGAATCACATTATTGAAAAAAAGAATATTTTGGTCAGCTGCCTAACCTTCGATTCCATAATTGCTACCACTTCCTACTGCTTTGACTTTTTAAATGTTGTGATCGCAGTTAAAGGCACTTCTGTTAAGTACTGAATAAAGGATCTGAATACATGAGCTGTTTTACTGAAGGAACTGACTTGATAGGCTTCTGCAATTATACAATTTTGTTGTTGTAACACTGTTAGGCCTCCAGATGTCGCTCTTAGACACATGTTTTTGTATATACAGCTCCGGAAAAAATTAAGAGACCACTGCACCTTTTTCTTTCCTTTCCAAAAAAGTTGAAAAGGAAGGTTTTGAGTGAGGAACAGAAGGGTTAAAATTGAGACCACTGCAAATTTAACGCTTCTGTTCCTCACTCAAAGCTTTCCTTTTCAACTTTTTTGGAAAGGAAAGAAAATGGTGCAGTGGTCTCTTCATTATTTCCAGAGCTGTATTTTAAAAACCCTATTCCATCAACCTTACTTTAATGTATAATCAAGTTAATGTCTGTATAAAATTAACAATTTATAGGGCAGTGTTTAAATCCCTAGTGCTTAGTTTCTCTTTATCTGACTTTTGATTTAATGCTGCCGAAAGCTTTAGAAAATAGCATAATGTTTATTTTAAAAGGAATGTAATGAACTTCCAATAACACCCTCAATTATGATTGTGCTGTCCTGAACTTCTAACTGTTAAATGCCTATAACATGCATGCAGGAGTATCAATCAATGACATTTATTTTATAACGTCCTTTATAAATCAGCAGTTGTCACAAAGTTCTTTTACAGATCCACAGCCTGAAACCATAAAGAGCAAGCAACAAGATTTAATGCACAGTAGCTAGGAAAAACTCCCTAGTATGGTCCAAACTTAGGGAGAAACCTAGAGGGGAACCAGACTCTGAGCCAGTGCTCATCTGGCTTTGCTGGGTGAACATTATATGAGTCCATGACATTTTGGGCCACGTCAGTGTTTTTGCCTCATCAAGTATGAGTACTAATCTTGTGCATTTCACCATTTTTGTGTGTTGTGTTTTACGTAATTTAAACATGTTTGTCAAAAACACATACTACTTAATAAAAATATTAAATAATAATGGATATTCTGTATGAATGGCGCTTGAATGCAAGCTAAACATTTCATATAGTGAAATAAATACACTTTTCACTCTACTTAGTTTCCCTCTGCAAAACACCAGAAAATGGCCAAAAAAGATCAAGACTGATTTTTCATGGTTTAATAATATATATTTAAAAAGGAATATGAGGGTTCAAATCAAAATTGATTCACATTTCCATTGTGACATGCTTTGTTAGCAACAAGTATGAACCACTTTAGTTTAGTTGACTTATCAAAAAATTAGTTACTAAGCACAAATTAAATCAAAATCTTCAGAAATACTTTGTCAAAACAGGAAAGTAACTCTGGCTTAATGATAATGGTGATAATGATAGTGGTTAAAGGGGGTTGACAGGAGGGAGATAATAGGGACCCAAAATACAAGGGGACATAACATTTGGAATTTCAGCAAGCCTTTCTTCATATTAAATATTCACATTTGTTTTATTTGCTACATAACTCCTTGTCTGTATTACAACGTGATCATTCAGGGTTTTTTTAAATTTATTATTGATGCATAAACTCTACTATTGAAGAGACCAACAAGGAACGTTTATGGAGGAACAACCAATCTAGGATGTGGGATAATGTGCCCATATAATCCTGTTCATTATAATCCACAAGCCAAAACTTTTATTAGCACCTCTGAGTCTCTTTTTATAAATTATGAATAAGGGCCCTGATCTGTACATTGTATATACTCTGTGTGTTTCAGGTCAATGACAAAAGAGTCTCCAGACACCACGGCCTCCTTGAGAACCATGATGGAAAGCTGCACATCAAACCTGTAGGCTTAAGAAGACTTCATTTATTCTCATCTGGGGTCTCAAGGGCACGCTGACCCTGTTAAGAGGGCTAATTAGAGTCCTGGCGGTCTGTTGTGCCGAAAACAATAATCCTTTGAAATCAGTTATCAGTAGTATAATCAAGAAGGACTCTGGTCAGTCACACCATGTCCTGTTCATGTTTTGGAAGTGTTCTTGAACAATTTGAGAATGTGTTGACAGAATGTCTTGTACCCCAGTGAGACTGAATGGTTTGGAGTTACTACATTCATTAGAAATGCTTTTATTTGCAACAGTCGTTTATAGAGAAAGTCATTCGCAAGAAACATTTGGATTCAAGGAGTTGCAACGTTCACTTTCAACTAGTCATCTTATAAAATCACTGAGAGTTACCACTTAAGGGCAGTATCTATAGTGCCATTAACAATTACTATACCACTTTCAGATTTTTGGGCACAAAAAACACGAAATGTTATGTATATTGATGAAAGTTATGTGACACCCTTTATCCCTGTGTGAAAAAGTAGATGCCCCCCTAGACTCAAATTGAGTATGTCACCTTTAGAAGCAATGACTGTAAACAAACGCTTCCTGTAGTTACTTTTCAGTCTCTCACAGCACCCTGAGGAATTCTGACTCACTCCAGAACTGCTTTAACTTAGTGACGTTTTTGGATTTTCAAGCGTGAACTGTTAATTTCTGGAACGGCCACATCTCAATGGGGTTCCGATCTGGAGTTCCCAAAACTTAAAATATGATGTTCTTCATCCATTCTGATACAGATTTGGTTGTGTGTTTCAGATCATTGTGTTGCTGCATGACCCAACTGCGCTTCAGCTTTAGGTCACGGACAGATGGCTTGAGATTCTGCTGTAGAATTCTCTAATACAAAGCAGAGTCCCTTCAATGATAGAGATTAAAATCTGCAAGGCATTTTCTCCATTTTGATTGGTCCAGGTCTTAATACAGAAAAAGCATCCCCAAATAATGGCAGTACCACCTCCATGTTTAATCGTTGGTATGAGGTTCTCAATGTGGAATGCAGTGTTTTGTTTTCACTAGTGATAACAGGGCCCATTTCATAGAACATTGTTCCAGAACTCTTCAGGTTCAGCCAGGTACCTTTTGGCAAACCCAGATGGGCGTTTTTCTTCTTAGTGAACCATGGATTCCGCCTTGTTGTTCTGCCATGAATCTATTTTCATCCAGTTTATTTCTGATGGTGGTCATGAACACTGACCTCAACGAAGGTGAGAGAGGCCTCTAGATCCCTGGACGTTGTTTCTTGGGTTCTTTGTTACTTCCTGTATGACTTTACTCCTTGCTTTTGGTGGGATATTGTCAGGACATCCACTCCTGGGAACATTCACCACGGTTCCAAACTTACTTCTTTTGGACTTGTTTGGTTGACCCCCAGAGCCTTAGAAAGGTATTTGTAACCCTTTCCAGACTCGTATGCATCAACAGTTGTTTTCTGGAGATGTTTAGGAATTTCTTTTGACTGTGTCATGATGTAGCTTTGGATCCTGATTGCTGACAACTTCAGAGATTCTAAGACTTGGGGCAAAGTCTAATTTATATTGGTCATCCTCCTGATTCAGGCCCAATTGTTTTCCAAGGTATACAAACACTTGACCCTGATAATCCCATTCATTGGTTTAAATTAACTAGGGGGCAATAACTTATTCACACCTGAAGATGAATTGCTTAGCAAAACAGACAAATTAAACAGGCACCAGCTGTAGTGTAATTTTTGCTTTCAGACTCACTGTATATATTTTTACAATCTACAAAAAGATCTGACCAAACTCAGTTTGAAAAAAATGCAACAATGCAGAAAGTCAAATAGGTACAGAGCTGTGATCTAGTGGTAACATCTCCGGCTGTATTTAAATATGCGGTTTCCCACCAGAAAACATTCCTTCCTTTTCTTTCACCAATGTACCTCCTTTACAAAATAATCTTTAAAAGAACTCACATTCTTTACAGCCGGGTGATGTGTTTATAGCACCGTATAGCCACTAATAAAATGCCCTTTTTCTTTCCAATTCCAGACACATGTCAACCCCTGCTTCTGTCAGACCTCATTGGATGACCCCCCGCAGCCTTTGGAGAGGGACCAATGGCATAGGCTTGGACAGGGGGACATCTTTTCCCTTCTTCCTGGGAAATATATGTACAAGGTGGTGGCTGTGGCGGGAGAAGACAGAACATTAAAGTAATGTCACTCAACATCATTGCCCCTGTAGCTTCCCCTTAGGGTCTAAATGTTCATTTGGAAATGTTTATATGGAATATTTATTTGATTAGATTAGATTCAACTTCATTGTCATTGAACAGTACAAGTACAGTACAACGAAATGCAGTTGTTTCTCGTTTGTAGTTTTTAAAGGAATAATTCTAGGTCATTCATAATGTCATGGATTTTAGATGGTTTTTAACCTTAATAGAGCAGGGATGTCACATCACTTAAAGTAACCACTTCCATTTTGTTGATTTACAATGGTGCTTTATAGGCAGTGCATTGTGTTGAGGTTGACTAGGAACAAATCCAATTTCAAATAAATCCTTTTTTATGACCTTATCTAGGCCTACTCCTTCAAAAGGATTTGCATTTGTCCTCAAGTTCCATTTAGGATTTTCTTGACAGCCAGCAAAGGCTGTAAAAGCAATCCTAAAATGGCATTTCATTACTTCGTCAGAGCCACTAAACAGTGACATCAAATGCGCATGCACATTCCTGATTACCATAACAACCGGCTGACTACAGTTATATAAAGTGTATATGTAAATACTGTTTGTGTGTATATACATATGACTCATGGATTAGGATGAACTCTTATTTGTAAATATAAAGCTTTTGTTTATCAAAGATAACTCTTTGCTGCTGCCGTCAGTTGCGGTAACTAATTGATTATAATTAACTCTTATCTGAAAAGATTAGGCTTTTTCTCTGGTGATGTCGTCAGGTGATGTAACTCATTCATTTGCAAATGAATGCATTCATTTGCATTCATCAAAATGTCATGCCTTTTATCTCTTAAAAACAGGCAAGTGTGAGTGGATATGGTCCAAAATCAGTGTCAACTCTATTGTTGTGTGCAAAACCTGCACCGAAAATTATTTTTTGTAAATGGAGATCTTTTCAAAATTAGTTTTTTTGTTTTAAAGGTTAAATCAAAAGCTTCCAAACCAGGTACTCGAGTCTTATATTTTGTCTAGCATAAAAGCATAGCCAAGATTCATGGAACATGTGCAGAGATTAAGCTGGTGTTTGCAACCTGGAGTTGTCAGGTTGCTTGTTATGTTTGAGCCTTGCCTACTGTAAAATGTGCAATATATCCCAGTGATGGTCATAATAGATGCATATAAACCAGCAGCCCAATTCAGATCTTTTTTTCAGTAATTGGTCTTAAGTGCTGATACAATTGATCAAAGAACAATTTGTTTAAAATACTTTAATTTGACTGCTTGTGCATTTTTTCCAGTTATTTTATGCCTTATTAGACAGGAAAGTGGTAAAATATACACTATATGGCCAAAAGTATGTGGACACCCCTACTAATTATTGAGTTCATGTGTTTCAGCCATACCCATTGCCCACAGATGCATAATCCAGCACATAACAATGAAATCTCCATAGACAAACATTGGCAGTACAATGGGTCGTACTGAAGAGGTCAGTGTTTTTATACGTGGCACTGTCATAGGATGCCACCTTTGCCACAAGTCAGTTTGTGAAAATGATCTGCCCTGGTCAACTGTAAGTGCTATAATTGTGAGGTGGAAGTGTGTAGGAGCAACAACATCGCCGCAATGAAGTGCTAGTCCATGCAAACTTACAGAGCGTGGCCGCCAAATCCTGAAGCGTGTAAAAATTGGTTATACCTCTGACCAGAGTTCCAAACTGCCTCTGGAAGCAACGTCAGTACAAGAACTGTGCATCAGGAGCTTCACAAAATGGGTTTCCATGGCCGAGCAGCTGTACACAAGCCTCACATCAACATGGGAAATACCAAGCATGAGCTGGAGTGGCATAAAGCACGCTGCCACTAGACTCATGTTCTCTGGAGTGAAGCTACCTACCAGAATGCATAGTGCCTACTGTAAAGTTTGGTGGAGGAGGGATAATGGGCTTGGGGGGGGGGCAACTACATATTAATGCCCATGGTTTTGGAATGGGATGTCCAACAAGCTCATTTAGGTGTAATGGTTGGTTGTCCACATACTTTTGGCTGTGTAGTATATACTTAAGTCACTGAACATTTCTATAATTTTACTGAATTACTACTAAATTTTGTCCTTTTAATTATTTTATTTTAAACAGTGACACTCAAAATCAATTGTTAGAGGTGACATTTATGTTGAAAAATACGAATTGCAAATATTTTGCTTCCCTCCTCAATATTATTTGGTAGACCCACCTTTTGCTGGAATAACATCTTGTAATATTTTGGTAAGTATGTACTAGCTTTCCACACAGTGTTCGGGGGTGATTTTGGTCCATTGTTTTTTGCAGATTTACTCCAGGTTGTTTAGGTTGGTTGGACAACAATTGTGGGCTGCAGTTTTCAAATAATGCAAATCAGGACTTGGGTCACTGTAGGACATTGACGTTTTTGTTATTGATGCTTTGGCCTTATACTTGCTATCATTGTCCTGCTGAAAGATGAATTTTCTCACAGCCTTCAGGACTGAAATAAGTTTTCTTGCAGTACTTCACTGTCATTTTCTCTTTCCATTCTTTGTTCACTTTAAACAAGATGTTTAAATTGCCTGCTGATGAGAAGCACCCCCATAGCATGATGCTGACACCACCATTCCTCACTGTAGGGATGGTGTATATTTTGAGGGCAATGTTAGGTTTTCACCACACATCATGTCGTTTTGGCTAGCTGGGTCACTCTCATGCTTTCAGTAATGGTCGTCTTTCTTGCCATCCTCCAACACAGGACAGTTTTTTTTGTCAAGCTCTTGATATGTTTGACCCGTACACCATTACTCCAATCACAGCCACTGAACTCTGTAGCTACTTCAAAGTGATTGTTAGTTTCTCTGTGGCTTTTTCTGGAATTGCATTGGTTGTGTGTTGCAGCTTCCACTTCCAGATTATTGATCCAACTGTGCTCATGTGGATATAGAAACCCTTCACCTCCGGTAATTGATTTTGAGATTCACCATTTTTAAATATAATTTATGAAGTAGAACATGTGTGCCATTTGTAATTCTGTGATGTGAGAGAAATGGTCAAGTATCTGAATACTTTTGAAAGGCACTGTAGATGGGAGAGCAATAGGTTTGATTCAAACCCACATAGCCGCAGTTCATGTTTATTGGAAGTGAATTGGGCTGCTGGATCCAACTTAGACCACAGCAATTGAGACTTATCAACCGGTGTGCTCTAATTTTTTAATTACAGAAACAGTCACGCTCTTCAAGATGAAGAGGAGGCTATTGTTAAGACTCCTTCCTCTCCTGAACCAGGAGACGATTACACTGTCACTTCAGGCCAGGGCATGAGGTGGACATCACACAACCAGGAACTAGAGTCTGAACCGCAAGATAGTTTGGACCAGAAGAAGCCAGATGACAAGCTGCCCACCACTGCCACCCCAAAGCAGGTCAGGAAATCTGTAGGGTCGGCAAAATGTTATTTTGAGACATAACCATAGCTGGGGACAGTTAATCAAGAAGTTAACTTCGTTAACCGTTAATCCGTTAACCAAAATGTTAACTTCAATAACATTAATCAGTTAAATCGTTTAAAATGTAACAAAAGTTTGCGATGACTGGTAACGTTAATTTTTTATCATAACAAAACATGCTAGAAGCTCGTTTTTTTCCATTGGACTCCTGACTTTCTGACTAAGTCAAATGACATTACATTCGTCCTTTTTCGTCAAGGCGAGGCAAGTTACTCAATTTTTGCAAGGTCTCGCCCCAGCATAACAATAGCCAATCCATTTCACAGATACTAGTGAGACGTTATTTGTTGGCCAATCACAGATGATGTTTGCAACACACGAATATCTGTTCTCAAGTAATATGAGGGTTCCGAAGTATTTTTTTCACTCTTGACCTTCATACTGATCCTTGAGACTAGTGCCCAATCTTACTGCAGAGAAATACATGTTTGACTTTGAAAATAGCATCTAAATATTCAGCACAGCAAGCATTGGATTTGGTCTCATTCCCCGCTCCGAACTGAAGCAAAAATTGGCTTAGACTCTAGAGCAGTGTTTCCTGGATGCCCCCCTGACCTGCATGTTTTAGATCTTTCCCTGCCCTAACATACCTGATGTAACTCATGAAGGACTTGATAATGAGCTGATCATTTGAATCAGGTGTGACAGAGCAGGGAGAGACCTAAAATATGCAGGGCAGGGGGGGCCCAGGAGCAGGGTTGAGAAACACTTCTCTAGAGAGTTTTAAAAGTATTTTTATTAAGTTTTTGGGTTAGCAGACTTAAGTTAACGGAAGTTAAATTTAACGGTAGTTAATTAGTCCGATAATGATTTTCACAGTTAATAAAATGTTAACTTTGTTAATTAACGATTAATGGATTTATGGTTTGGTGCCCAGCTCTGGTTATAACATACCTTGTGCAGTTTCCTTGAGAAGGACGGCCACAGTTTTGAAAATCCTCCTTCTAACAGTTTAATATTTGGAATCCCATGACCCAACTATGTTTGGGAACCCACTTCTGACACTGTTTGTGAAATAACACATGTATAAAAATGTGTACTGTGAATGTGGTGGTACCAATAAAATGGTTTTGCGTTGTGGTTCTGTTCTGCCAGGCAAAGGGTGTTTTGGCAGAAGCAGAAAAGGACAGGAATAAGCTACAAGTGGAGCCAAAGAAAAGAGTGTTACCTGCATGGATGATGGTATCTGTTGCATCTTTGACGAGCCCATCCACCTCTAAAGGTATCACTTCTATTTTAGGCTTTGACATTTTGGACTTTAGAGTAACAAAAAATTACCGCATTGGAGTGCCGGGGAGCAATTAGGTTTAACTCTGTTGCTCAAGGTCAGAACAGGTTTCTCTCGTTACCAGCTCTGGTAACGTGTGAACTGGACTGTATTTGCGCCACAGAACACGACTGTATTTGTGTCTCGTATAGAAGATCTCCCCAGGCCAACTCCTAAATACACCTGTACTTGCATTTTGTGAAAATGTATTAAACCCATTACATTACTGTCAAACACATTAACTTTTTGGGAAAGGCTCAACCTAAACAGTAGGTTCATAAAGAGCCTGTTTAATGCTTTACGTTTACATGGTGGATGAAAGTCGGCATTGAATTTAATGCTGCACTTACCGCCCGGCATTAGGGTTTGGATTGATGTGAATGTTATACCAAATACAATCCCTATTACAGTTTTATGGAATTGTCAAAAATAAACATGAATATTTATTTTATTATTAGACAATATATCAAGTCCGTACAAGTTCAAATCACAAGTGACTAGTAGCCATACTTGCTAGCTAGCTTCACTACTCATTTGACAAAATGGAGACTGTCAACACACAGGATAAGACAATTGCTTGGAGCTCCTAACTTCTTGCTAATCTCATTCCAAACATCAGCCCTGTTAATCATACCCATTTTTTTTAGAATGTATTGTACAGCTCCAGGTGTTGCTCCACAAAGTAAATATGTATTTTGGTGTCCATATTGTCTTGATGAAATCAACATCTGGTTTATCTTCACACTGTGGCAGACGGAAAAAGTTGAAAAATGTAAATATTGGCAGCATGTACCATCTACCGTGGCGGGTGAATGCATTCACCACCAGTCTCAACTACATCTGGTTTGCCATCTACTTTCTCCAATTCAAACTTCTCCTACCAAACATGGGCAGGATACGTTTGCTGTTTACAGTCAGTTATAAAGGAGTATTGTGCCCCCTGTTGGGATCCGTGATGTGACTTTGGCTAGAGAGCATCCAGGGAAAGAGAGACACGTCATGCTTTGCTGACTGGTATCTCTGGTATCTGACTGATCCTCCTGCCAGGTAGCCGCTGCGTCCTCATTGACGATTTCAGCGCTTTCATTTTGCGAAACCATTTGCATTTTAGTTTCAGGAGTCACAATTCAATCAAGATATTTCCATGTGGCAGCTGTTCTCACTTCGTTTATGAGGTGAGAACACTTCCAAGCACTTCTAAAACATGACCACTCACAGGTGAAGTGTATAACGTTGATCCTTTTCTAACAAGGGCACGTGTCATGGTCTTGGTAGGTGAGATGGTAAGCAAACAATCAGTTCTCGTAGTCAACGTGTTGGAGGGGTAAAGACCTGAGCGACTTTGAAAAGGGCCAAATTGCTATGGCTAGATGACTGGGTCAGACCATCTCTGAAATGGCAAAGCTTTTGTGGTGTTCCCGGTCAACAGTGGTGAGTACCTATCAACAGTGGTCTGATGAGGAACAAACCACAAACCGGTGACAGGGTGTTGGGCTCATAAATGCACGAGGGCAACGAAGGCTATCCCGTCTGGTCCGAGCCTACAGAAAGTCTACTGTGGCACAAGTGACAGAAAATTTTAATGATGGTTACAGGAGGAATTTGTCACAACACAGTGCACCAACCCTGCTGCAAATGGGGCTGTGTAGCCGCAGACCGGTCGGAGTGCCCCTGATGACCACTGTCGAAAGCTGTTTTGGTGGTATGTGGAGGACCAACAGCATATTAGACAGGTTTCATAAAGCACTTTTTAATCAGTAGTTGTCACAAGGTGCTTATAAAGATACCCATTCTAAAACCCCAAAGAGCAAGCAACATCCAAAAATGGTTGCACAATGGCTAGAAAAAACTCCCTGGTAGGGTCAAAACCTAGGAAGAAATCTAGAAAGGAACTGGGCTCTGAAAGGTGGCCAATCCTCTTCTGGCTGTGCCTGGAGGAGATTA
The DNA here is from genome assembly GCA_016801175.1 of Esox masquinongy. Classification (NCBI taxonomy): domain Eukaryota; kingdom Metazoa; phylum Chordata; class Actinopteri; order Esociformes; family Esocidae; genus Esox; species Esox masquinongy. Next base: position 1,783 of record JACXGI010000719.1, on the reverse strand, counting down.
CAAGATTACAAGATTACAACATTTGTCATAAGACCAATCAAAGAAATGCTTACTTACCATTTCCCTCACAACAACAACAACAACAGTAGAAATAGAGAGAGAAATTGCTGGCACTCCAGTCAACAAAGAATATAAAGCGCGTTCGATTTCGAAATGGTTCAGACAGCAGCTGGCTCTGATTATTTAGAATCGATGCCTGTCCCCGCCCGCCTTTGACAGGGATCATCAATCTATATTTTAGCTTACATCAAATTAGCAGTCGACAGCACAATGCCTTCTTTGCTTTCTTCATTTTTTATTATGAGGAATCTGGGGAAAATAATACGTACATACACTCTTCTCGTTCCTCATCATCTCCAATCTTTAGTTTTGAACTCCGTTTAGCTTTGTAATTGGAGACACATGTTCTAGAGGGCCAGAAGCTAGGATCAGCTTCCTGTCCTCCAGTCCTAAAGAACCATTAGTAGCCAAATTGCCAAACTGACCCAAGGTCAGCACCTGGTGCCAGAGTGTTTGTTGTTCTGTCCTTCAAACCAGAAACTCATTTAGATTGAGAATGAGAATTCAGGGTTGTGTTTTCGAGGCACAGTGTGCACTAAATAATTTTGCTATGTGCTTGTGTTCACAAAATTTCTCTGTCTAAGACAGCTGGACTGATGAATTGCCCTTTTTCAGACATTATAGCAAGGATTACTGGACTGGGGAATATTGCCCATATCTGCACTTTGAAACACTTTGCAAGTTTTGGCCAATTATGGGGAAAAATCCAATCTGATTAGTCAAAAGACAAATAATTTGGAAAATGATCTGAATTGGACAGCCTGTGTATATGCAGCTTCTGTGACACTGAGGTCAAATCAAACCAAATCTAATATGTGAAATCGGGAAATATTTGATGAATTTTCCACAAGATCAGTGTGCAAGATTCCTATCCAACTGGCCTAATAGTTCAGCCTTTTTTATTAACTTTGCATGACTCAGCCAATGGCTTTCAACACATAGCTAGCTAGCATGATATTTGTCCCCCACTATGGAATTTGGGCTGGTGACTGTGGATTGGTCTTCATGCACTGGATAATAGTATCTGCTAAATTACTACAATGTAAATGTAAAAATGTCTATAGGTAGGTCATAAATACACCACCAGCTTGGTTTTCACCAAAATTGTGTGAATGATGCGCCGGATCTCTAACCACAGAGATCCGGCGTTAACACTCATTTTATTAAATGACACAGACATTCATTTGGTTCACTCAGTATCTTCCCTTACTTCAGGAGCTGGAAATCAAGGCGGAAGAATTGTGACCCCAATAACGAACACCAACCAGGATACAACCAAACGAGCGAGGGCCACAGCGCCATCATCGGGGGAGGAGTCTGAACACAGTGAGGCGGAGCCAGTGCCCAGGAAGCGGATAAGGCGGAAAAACAGCAAGGAGGATGAGGATGGCGTGGTGGTCCAGTGTAAAGCAGTTGAGTGGGCTCTGTTGAGTGGGCTCTGTTGAGTGTGCTCTGTTGCAAAAAATATATATAGATATAGATATATATCTGTATCAATGTATATACAGCTCTGGAAAAAATTAAGAGACCACCGCACCTTTTTCTTTCCTTTCCAAAAAAGTCAGAAAGGAAGGTTTTGAGTAGGGAACAGAAGGATTAAAATTAAGAGACCACTGCTAATTGAACGCTTCTGTTCCTCAATCAAAACTTTCCTTTTCAACTTTTTTGGAAAGGAAAGAAAAAGAAGAAAAAGGTGCAGTGGTCTCTTTTTTTCTGGAGCTGT